>JXSR01S026161.1:17345-27734 GCA_000969725.1 Ophiothrix spiculata
CGGACAAGCGCTTACTTCGAACGTTGCTTCACATGGATAATGCTTTTTCAATGGAGCATTATTGAAATGTCATTAATGTCGTGAACCCTGGTCGTGTTACCAACGAATTGATTAGAATTGCAAAGACAACGGTTTTATCACCCTGGTTTGAAAAAGAAAGGGGAATTATGTCATGGTAGTGGAGTGGATGACTGCGTCATCATCATTATCGTCATCATGCTCCCTTGTATTTGTTGTGGAAAGGGCCAAGAAAAGGTTATGTGCTTGTTACTTCTGCACTCTTTGATAGATTGCAACCAAACTTGGGTCATACTTGTGTAACTTAGAAATCCTCATTGATTTAGGTCAAAGGTTACATACCAGGGTCAAAAATATGAGATCAAGTTATAATATAAGAAATGAAGCATGTTGTGCTTCATTTCAATTAAATATAAATAAAACATTGTTGATGAGGACTGAGAAGAGAAATAAGCGCAAAGCCTGTCGGGCCCCAGACCCAAATAACTTTAATAAATTACACATAACAATTTTCTCTGATTAATGTTTAAAACAATGGTAAGGCTAAATAAAATTAATAGTTTGTCTCAAAGCTCTCCTACTCTTTAAAACTAATGCGAAATGCGTTTTTTTTTTGTATTTTTTCGAGTTTTTTTTTGTGTGTGACAGAAGTCCTGAGTGCTATTTTACAAGAATTCTATATGCACTAAAATATGCACCCCCTCATATATTTACATTAAGGCTTTTTAGAACTCAAAAAACAGAATAAAGAATCAAATAAATTAAATTAACTATTGTTGACATTTGTTTTTTCACAGTTTCGGTGAAAAAAAAAATTAAAAAAGGGCAAAAAAAATATCAATTTTTAGGATTTTGAGGGAAACTAATACGGGCGATAAAACTAATGCGCACGGGAGCTTTGAGACAAACTATTAATTTTATTTGGCCTAAGGCTAAATATTTTTCTTATCTATTTGGAATTGCTGCTTTTATGAAATAGCCTATTGAGCCAGGAAATGTTGAGTACGCCTACACATGGTGGTGGGTTTTAGCAGGGTCAGAAATTTGAGGAGAATCTCGAGAATCTATCCCCGCAAATTCTTTCTGAGCAGAATCTATGTAGATTCTGCTAAAATTTTCTAAAGTGTTCATTAGATCAAATGCAATTGAATCTTGGGATTCTCGCAGAATTCTTTTGCAAGAATCCAAATGGAATCTCGTAACTGACCCTGGTTCTAGAAATACACCTTACTGTAAAGACAATGCTCCCGAACAACCCGTCTTTTTATTTTATTTCGTTGGCATTGAATTTTTGTGGATGGGTTTTGAAAAATACCACGTTTTGTGGATTTTGGAGAAATCATGCATACTTGCCAGTGATTTCTGACTACTCTATAAATCTTGAAGTATGCAACAAGCCGCCGATTAATACATGTTAACCAATATGACCATACGCAGAAAAAAAAGGGGCCATAGTTTTGGAATCATAACAACGTACCCAATCATGCTGAATATTCAAATGAATGTATATTCAAGGTTTGTCTATGTAGTAGCTACAAAATTAACTAAAAATAATACCAAAATCATGAAAGATTCATGTACCAAATGTATTAATATGCAGTGATTTGGTCTTAAAGCAATATTATAAGATTTAGATCAAAAATGGTCTATAGTAAGAACAGCATAAAATGAAGGAAAGTGACTTTCTAAAAGCGTTTTCAAGTGGATTTTGTCCAAAAATTGTTTTGCCACTGAAAACAATGATAAATAGGACATGTATGCTTTACCTATATACATGTGGAAATAAATTCGGGATCCCAAATTTAATTCAACAAATTACTATTTATAACAGTAAAAGTGAGCATATTTAAGCCAAATCATTTGGAGGGTATTAATATCTACCCAAAACAAACCCAATAAGCTAAAAAAAAAATCGGAAGTCATGGTTGGCAGGGGGAGCTTCATCTTTAACACTTTACAGTATTGCATTAATCAATCCTAATCAATCATTGCTAGCCTCTTACCTAATATACAGAACCACCAGTTCACAATGTTGTAGAATACAAGGAATATGCTATGGATCTCGTAACAGAGTCTGATTGCTTGTTGCATACTTCAAGGTTTTTAGAGTCTACACAGAGAGATTTGAGTGCTGTTTTCTCAACTTAATCTTTTTTTTTTCTCAACAACTTCTTTTTCTTCACAGGTTTGACTTGCAACTGCAATGATGACCTCAACTGTATGAGCAACAACACATGCACTATATCGTCCGGTCATTGCGTTATCACAAAGTTACGGGATGAGAACGGCAATCCCATCACGATCCTCAAGTGTGAGGACAATCCAAAAGGACCGGTAGACCGGCCGTTTTCTTGCCAGAATGAAAAACCAGATGCGTACTTTATGTCCAAGTGCTGCCAGACAGATTATTGTAATATCGAGCTGGATTTTGAGCTTTTACCACCTCCATCAACTCCTAATCCACCAGGTAGGTACATTAACCCTAACTCCCAAACGCTTAAAAACTATCCAAGCAGGATATAGAAAAAAATTCAACCTTTCTGGGAATTTTTCTAGTGCTGATGAGAATTTTCTGTGAGATTTATGAAAAATTTGTTAAAATTGCTCTAAAATAACACTTGTTTTTGTCAGTAATTTGACATTAACCCCCAGGCTCATTTATTTGTATTAATTAAGCATTCAATATTGCCATAAAAAATCATCTGTTGTCAGAAATTTTTGTTATTATTTGATTTTATATTATTATTTTTTAAGCTTACCGATTTTTTCTGGGACTTCAAACTTTTTTCTGGGAACGGCGCGGCCACGTTACCGCGGATTTCGAGGGCCTGTATCCAAGTTCGAATACGTCATACAAAAATTTCCTGTTTACCCTGGGATTTGAACCCTTGACCTCTCGCATCCCGTTCCAATGTCCAGCTATGGCACGCCACCGAGTATGGCCTGCCATGGCAGCACTTCCGTGCCCATCCGTATCCCCGGTCTATGACGTATTTGGACTTTCTTGATATTTGCTTGTTGGATTTTGTTGGACGGTGACATGTTAGGGTTATGGTAGCATGTCTACTATGCTTTTATATACTTTCATAACCTTAACTCCCAAACGCTTAAAACTATCCAAGTCCGAATACGTCATACAAAAATTTCCTGTTTCCCCCAGGTGGGATTTGAACCCTTGACCTCTCGCATCCCGTTCCAATGTCCATGCAGCTATGGCACGCCACCGAGTATGGCCTGCCATGGCAGCACTTCCGTGCCCATCCGTAGGCGAATTTCTTGATTTTTGCTTGTTGGATTTTGTTGGACTATGACGTGTTAGGGTTATCCTAATTTCAGGATTTTTTATTATTACACCTTAATTAAAGGTATGTATTCCGATCACTTTCACTCACAAATTCAAATGGGAGATTCTGATGCCAAATGAATATGCATATTTTTCTCATAACCCCTGTAAATTTTCACATCCACCTTACGATTTGTTGAAGAGATATGGTCAAAATAGTGCTGAATTAGTGGATTATTTTGTTAACAAAAACAAACCCCCTATATATAGTTTTGAATGGGTCACTATTAGACACATTTTTGCCTGTAGCATTGATTTGGCTCAAGTTTAACAAAAGAATCTTTACAATTGCTTTATTTAAAGCGAATGACCCTTCATTCAAATTTGGAAAGAAGTATATGTTGGCTTTTTTTACCAGATCAGAAAACCTACCTTTACCGGTGTTGTGTTGCTGTTGCCACATACTGCTGCCATTAGAAAACTGCCACAGGGGTAAAATTTTGCAGATGTTTGATTCCATTGGAGTCCAGCCCCGTAGTCAGGATCGGTTGTTTATATCTTTGCGAAAGTGATCTCAGACTTGAACCAAATTTGAAGCCCTGCTGCCACGTCACTCTAACTTTTGTGGATTCAAGGTGGATGGTTCTATCTGCAACAATTTGTGTAACAATCACATACATGTAGCTTTGATTTTCTCTGCTGCCAATCATGGGTTTTCATCAAAATTCGAATCAATGCATTTTTGTTATAAGCTTATGAATTTTCATCCTCCACTCATTTTCTTCTATTTTTCCTCTCCATTCTGGTTCTTTTCATGCTGCTTGCTTCACCCAGCAACATGCGCTCTGCCGCCGGCCAGAGGACCGTGTCAGTATATCGTGGAGAGATGGTTCTACAACATCAGTATAATGGATTGTCAGAAGTTTCAATGGGGCGGTTGCAATGGCAATGAAAATCACTTTTATACCAGAGAAA
The DNA here is from genome assembly GCA_000969725.1 of Ophiothrix spiculata. NCBI lineage: Eukaryota > Metazoa > Echinodermata > Ophiuroidea > Amphilepidida > Ophiotrichidae > Ophiothrix > Ophiothrix spiculata. The sequence goes on from JXSR01S026161.1 coordinate 21,622, forward strand.
GCTGTCTAGGCAAATGTCATGGTAAGCTATATACCCTGTCCTTCCATGAGACCAAGCTTTTTCTTAAGCGTACATGGACCAAGAGCCAGAAATCTGAAAAATGCGGCTTCTGGTCCTTAAGATTTCCAGAGAACCAGGAGCAGACCTTGAAACTTTTCAGCTTTTTAGCTGATTTCAGCTCTTTTTAATACACTTTTTCAGCTGTTTTCTTGTCAAATCAGCCTAATTTGTGTTCTTTGGTGCAAATTTGAATGGTTTTCAGCTCTTTTTTTGTAGACTCGGTTTCAGGTCTGCAGGACCAGGAGCCATTTCAGAAATTGCATATAATTGAATCAAGAAAATCAAGAATTTATCAATAAAAGAAGAAGTTGTTTGAATTTCTTCTGATGAAAATGTATTGTTTTCCAAAAATGTCTATGTTTCTAATCATTTTCTTTACAAATTTTGACTCTTACTAGAGATAAAAAAAATTGATATGGCAAAACCTGGGTGCTGTAGTGTGGGAAAATATCAGTGCCTGGGTCTCAATTTTTTTCTGCCCACCAAGCACAAAAAGTCAGGAACCATAAGGTAAAAATAACCCGGCGTCCGCTTAAGAAAAAGGTTGCATGAGACAGCAGGTCACCATCACAGGCCTTATGTTGCAATTCTTGCCTAAACTTCCCGTCTTGTATGCAATAATGCAAACCATAGCAAGTAACAGTTCCTTGTTCTTCATTTCTGTAATCATTCATTTAAAGGGGCATTAAACAAGTTCAGCATCATCCCCAATTTCCCTCCCCAACATTTCAAGATTTTTGCATCATTTGACGTATTAACAGTAATAATGACAGCATGCAAAATTTCATTGTCAAATTCAAACCCTGTATTTCAAAATATGTAGATATTCTTTTATTTCTAATTACCATTGTCGACAACAATAAATACTGCCCCCTAGAGTTGAAACTTTAAAACATTCTTTCTCAGGAGATTTAATACAAACTCCAAATTTCTTTTGATTTATCTGCAACCTATAATGTGAAAGAATGTTTTACAAACAAGTCTTTGCCTCTTTCTTGATATATAGCATTAATAGTACATGTACGTTTGGAGAATAGCCTCATACCCAAGGTCAACAAATACAATTCTAATTTTGGGCTTATCTGAATGTTTTGATCAAAATTTTCCCAATATTTGGTAGTTTACTTTTATTTTCTAACACATTAAGTGTAAATCATCCACAGATATAATTTTGAAATTTTGTTCAATTCCCTTTAATTGTAAGTGTCTTCAACAATTGATTATTTAATTTGCATACTTTATGCATACATTTAAAATTGGTTTATAATTGGCATGTCTCATACTGCTAGACCTACATTCATGATATTTTAAAGTGATAACGAAATGGAAAAATCCTGGTCACATTGTAGTGACAATAAGCATAAAATTTACTAATTGAGTACCTAATTTGCATAATTAATGTTAAAATTAAAAATTTGTTTAATTTGTAGATCTTCCATACTGTTAGACCTACCTTCGTGATATCAAGTCAAACAGTCAAAATTGGTTTTAATTGGCATAACTTTTGAACCTGACTGACCTTATTCGTGATAATGAAATAAAAAAGCTCTGGTCACATTGAAGCGATAATAATATTAAGGCAAACAAAAAATGTTTGGTTGTCCTCGACCGACCGATCCGATATTTGAGGCCGACCCTTATCTTTTTTTTTTTTTTTATATGCAACTGAAAAAACCCCAAAACTTACTCTAAAACGAGCTAAAACGGCGATCAAGTTCTGAATAAGATCCCAAATAGCATGGCTTGCAATACATACGTCGTACAAACAGCATGTGAACTTAGCCAGCAGTACGCGACTGATAAATGACATATTTTGACAATAGAATCCCAGTATAGTTGTTGCACGATGTTTCCACATGTACAAGGCCGTATAGTTAAAAAAAACTTTAAAAAAACAAAAAACTTCCGACCTACCGACCCTATCTTTTTTGACCATTACTAGGACAACCAAACATATTTTTTTTGGGCTTAATAATAAAGACCCTGTAACACTGTAGCAATAATGATAAAGCCATAGTCACACTGTGAATACATTGTTGCCATGGCTTTGTGGTGTAAGCGCAAACTTTCGCCAAAAATTTCAAGGTTTTTGTATCATTGATTGAAAACGGGCATGATTCTCAGAGGATAATTACTAGCTTGCTTTCATTTTTGCAGCATGATATAATTTTCATTAAAAATGTTGATTACATTACTTAATTGCAAAGGAGTGCAATTAAATTCATGATGAATTTTTGTTGAGATATACCATCTCGTACAACCTGTTCTTGAGTATATTGCAAGCTAGTAGTAGGCCCTGTGGGGGGGGGGAGGCACTCAAGTATAATGTTGCAGGCATAGCGTGACAAAAGTTTTTCAAAACACCCACTAAAGGGTGTAGGGTTCTGAAGCCAAAATATACCTTTTTTCCCCTAATCACACCCTAAATCGGGATTTTATCGATACTGTTTTCACACTAGGGTTTGAAAAAGTACCCTATTTCTTGTAAAATTGCCCCAAAATTGCTGTTTTTGATACCCTAAATGGTGTCACCTGAAATACCCTTCAGTCCTCAAAAACAACCCTAATTCACCCTTTCTTGGTCACGCTATGCCTGCAACATTATATTTGAGTGCCCCCCCTCTGGGTAGTAGGATAGACAAACAAGCTAGACAGACTCTGTAGATGATCTAATCATTACGCCTTGCAGCGCTCATCAGCAAACCTTGATGATTGGGTGTGAGAGTAAAATGGGGCTGTTTGGACCATATATGGTAAGTGGTACTCTTGGTTAGGCCTTCTCAAATGACGCCTTATGGGCCAAATCGGGCCCGTGGCGCCCCTGGTAGTTTCTCCGGGGCGCTGGCATTGACAAAAATAAAATAACCCCAAATTCATAAGAGAGAGAAGTATAGAATGTAATTAATACTGAAAAACATTGGCCCTCATTAAAAATCACACACAGCACACTCTATTCTCATTCATTATTTGATAATGTTTAGGTCAAATGTCATACTACATTGTATATATTTCAATACATGATAAATCTCTATTCAAATCATCAGGATTTTTTTACAATTTGTTCTAAAATCAACAAGTTTGCTGATCTTTTTGCATTTCCCCCATATTGTTGGTGGCCACTCAATTTCTCCTTAAAATTGCGATTCTCATGCCACCTCTGCTATCAAGGTGCACGCTTGTTATCTTTATGGCCCTCACTTCTGCATTTTTCTCACAACTTGACTCTAACATGCAATAAATTAATTGAGAAACAGTGCTGCTCTATTCAACTATTGGGCAAACAAAACTTTATTGGACAGTATAAACCAAAATCCAGAGTACAGGGCCCATACATGGATTTTTGTTTACTTTGTCCAATAAATTTTTACTTTGCCTGAGATACCCAGCACTATAAGACCAGACATTTCATTTTGTTTAGTTGTGCAAAATTGATGAGATTTCCTTAGCTTTTTAGATGCACAAAATTTAGATGCAGTATAAATTATACTTTAATTCAAATAGAAGTAAGTAAGAAAGTTTGCATTTTTTGAAAAAAGGACCCTTTTAGTCTGACATCTGGATATGTTGAAAGTACACCCAAAATGATTAGCGAATTTGAATTTAGAATGTAAATAATCTGTTTCTATGAAAACTGTATATGTTCAAATTGGGGCAACCTAAATCATCCATTGGTTTGGGCTACAAAGGTGATCAGTCATTCAGTACTCTGTACAGCACCATACCCACTACCTTGGCTGACTGCCAGTCAAAGAATGTAATTCATTACCAGTGTTCTCAGAAAATTCATGAAGAATTTTGAATTAAGGCCAAGTTTTGGCTCAAAGTTATAAACCAAGCCATCGTGGGGAACAGGTAGATTTTGTACTCTCTTCCAATATGCTGTAAAACCCAAAGGGTATTTTCTACCATGTATAATATTGTTGTCAGTGTAATTTTTTTGCCAGTCTGTTTTAATAAATTTGAAATTAAGATACAATCTGAAAAGTTTCTTAATTCTGAAAAATGGCTAATTGACTTAAATCAATGATATAATTAATCATGATTTTTTTTTTAAATAAAAAAAAAAATCAACAACTCTGGAACATTGAACTCTCCACAAGGACAAATTAATCTGTACTTCGTATATCTAGATACATCTAGATTAAACTTGACTTGAGCAAACGATCACACGAGTGTAAGTGACTGTGCATGAATAGCAGTAGTTGCGTTATTTCCACTCATACGCACACCCCAGTTTGTAAATTTTATACAGACCATGTGAACACAATCTGCACTTAGTAAATGTACATGAATTTAGATGCCTCTAGATCTGAATCATCTGATGCCTCTGTGTTGACAGCCCAAATGTACAACTATATACCATCGGCCATGTAAAACTGGAATCACCTCATCTAATGATATAATGAATTCCATTGTAATATAAAGCGTATAAATTCATTAAAACAGTTTCAGAGTGGTATGTAGTGAACTGAAGATTACTGTTGGTACAGTTAGTAGAAAATTACACTGTTAAATGTACAGTTCTATTATAAATAGCAGTTGAGCTGATGTAGTGTTTCAAGCATAATTGTGTGATCTGTAGCTTGGAATACATTAGAGATATCATTGCTCTCAGTTTTGTGCCAAATAATTTTATGTGTTTTTATGCACATGTGCCAAGTAGCCCAAGCGTACGTACCCTACTCATGATGATTTGGTGGTCATGTCTTTTGTGTGTATTATGTCACATGTTCCAAGTAGCCCAAACGTACCCTATTCATGGTGATTTGGTGATCATGTCTTGTGTGTATTAATGTCACATGATCTAATTATCCCAAATTTACCCTATTCATGGTGATTTGGTGATAATGTCTTAGGCCTATGTGTTCTATGTCACATGTTCCAAGTAACCCAAACTTACCCTATCCATGGTGGTTTGTTTATCATGTCTTTTGTGTGTATTTTTACGGGGTCCGCTCGCCAGTCCGACGACTCGCTAGTCCGACAGCTCGCTAGTCCGAAGGCTCGCTAGTCCGAAACGTTATTCAATGGGGAAATAAAAGCCTTGAAAAAGGCTCGCTAGTCCGAAAAAACAGCTCGCTAGTCCGAAGGTTCGCTAGTCCGAATATGAAAATAGGCTCGTCAGTCCGAATTGTTAAAACAGCTCGCTAGTCCGAATTTTAAAAACAGCTCGTCAGTCCGAATTTTATAAACAGCTCGCTAGTCCGAATTTTGAAATAGGCTCGCTAGTCCGAATTTTGATATAGGCTCGCTAGTCCGAATTTTAAAACCAGCTCGCTAGTCCGAATTTTGAAAACGGGTCGCTAGTCCGAATTTTGAAAAACGGCAATAGAAATATCCACACATTTTTTTCTATTCGGACTAGCGAGCTGTTTTTAAAATTTGGACTAGCGAGCCTATTTTCAAATTCGGACTAGAGAGCTGTTTTTTAAATTCGGACTGGCGAGCTGTTTTTAAAATTCGGACTAGCGAGCCTATTTCAAAATTCGGACTAGCGAGCCTATTTTAATATTCGGACTAGCGAGCCTGTTTTGAAATTCGGACTGGCGAGCCTAAATTACAATTCGGACTAGCGAGCTGTCGGACTAGCGAGCCGTCGGGACTAGCGAGCTTTCGGACTAGCGAGTTGTCGGACTAGCGAGCTGTCCCCATTTTTACATGTTCCAATTAGCCCAAACTTACCCTATTCATGAAGATTTGGTAAATCATCTTGAAGCTAATTATGACTAACCCTTTCTTCAACACTATGCCATGCATCAATTATATGTACTGACCAAGGATGTTTGTTTTACACGTTTAATTAATTAGTAGCATAAGGCCAAAAAAAAAAAATATTTGTTTGGCCTCCGCGACCGACCCTAAAAATACCAAAACTTTTGGTCGCGATTTTAGTTTATTTTTTTTTCTTCAAACGTAAAATATGAAAACTCAATATTTTCGATGTAAAACGTAAAATTTAGCAGTGAGAAGTCACATTTAGTAGTATAAAATGCATAATTCCTCTAAATAATGACCCACAATTTTTGATTAAGCCCTGCATTGCTTGGTATTCA
>JXSR01S026168.1:13337-48375 GCA_000969725.1 Ophiothrix spiculata
AAATACAAATCAAATAGAACATAAGTAGGGCCTACGTACAAAAACAAGGATGGAGGAAGTGTAACAAAAGGCATAGCCTGAAAAGAGTTACACCAATTTTACAAGTGCTGTTGATTACAAATAGGAATTATATGGTATTTTCTTTTAAAATCAACGATTTTAAGCCTTTTAAAAAAAACACGAATTTGGACAAAACGCCGTCAGTTGGATCGATTCTTCTAGTAAAAATATAAAATGTCAGATTGATGAAATTTTAAAAAATATATTTTGCCTGTAAGGCCTATAAAGTGAAAACAAAATAAGGAGAGGAAAAATGTACGTTGATGTGTTATACGAAAGGTATCTAATATCGGCTCTTCGTACTTGCCTGCAATTTGTATTGCGACAGCTGGGCATCAAAAGTTCGACTTGTACTACCTTTGGTCACGACGGGTCATCCTATGACGTCAGAAACCTAAACGAATCTCATGTCAGCATAGTCAGAGTTTCTTTCGGACTCGCTGCAAGGAAAAAATTTGTATTTCTTGCGAAATGTAATGGATTCAACATATATTTTCCAGATTGAAAGAAAGCTTTTTGGTCCTTTTATATAATTTATGCCAACAATTCTAGAATTCCATTCGTTACAGTGAATAATTGAAGAAAAACCAACACGCTTCGCAAAAGAAGAAAAAAAGAAGAAATTTATCAAAACTACTGAGGCAGGACTCGAACCCACGATCTTTAGATTTCAAAACCTCCTCTATAACCACCAGACTATTCAAGCTGACGATGTCTATGAGGGGAAATTAAGATGATATTGTTCTGTTTATTGTGATTGATTACGCATGCGCAACTTCCAATACAAGGTATATATATGATAAATGTCCAGAAGACAGCAAGCAGTCGCGTGGGGCAACGGTAGTGCTTTCGACTCTGAATCAAGATCGTGGGTTCGAGTCCCGTTATGGCGTGTTTATTTTTCCTCAATTATTCACTGTCACGACTGAAATTCTTGAATTGAAAAACACATGTCAGATTCATTAATTTTCACATGATATGCAAATTTTTTCAACACAGCGAGGGCGACCCATTCAAATCGCAAAGTCTGAGTATACATGCACGCTGCTTGCATCAAATGACCCGTAGTGAAAAAAGGTGCTGGTTATCGAAATCTGGGTGGCTGGTTATCGCAATACGTATGAAGAGCCGATATTAGGTACCTTTCATATACCACATCAGCGTATTTATTTCTCCATGTTTAATCTTCAATTTAAAAGTCTTATAGGCAAAATATATTTTCCAAATTTCATCAATCTGAGTTTTCATATTTTTGCTAGCGGAATCGATCAAACTGATGTCTTTTTATCTTCTAAAACAAGATCGATGTAGTGGTTGAAATTCGTATGTTTAAAAAGGCTCAAAATTGTTGATTTTTATAGAAAATACCATATAATGCATCCTTTTTTACCAATAGCAAAAGAATCACTCACATTATAATGGAAAAACTCCAAGTTTTCATACCCACGATCCCATTTTGCATTTGTTTTCTCCTTGTTTTAAATCGCCATTTTGAAAAAAATACGCATGCTATGTGGCTGAAACTTGCAGAATTGTCATTTCCCTTCGTTATATGCAAAAAAACAGATGAAATTCCTTTATTTAAAAAAAAATGATTTTGGTGGCCATTTTTGCCAAAATTCCGATTTTTGCCAAAATTCAGATTTTTCCGATTTTCGACCTTTATGACGTCATAATAACGTAACGCCTAGGCCGATTTGTGTGATCCTGGTATCGTAGGATAGGGGAGGACCATACCTATCTATTGATAGCAAAACCAAGTTCATAGGGGGTTCCGTTCTAAAAAATTAGGGGGGGGGGGGTTGCAAACGTGTTACAAAAAATGGCTTGGTTAGACGAGGATTAAGGAACACCTGCTGTGAGAAATAAAATATATATATGACCTTGAACATGTTGAACAAAATAAAAATGAAAATTGCCTAAATCTGCGACTTATTTGGATATAATGCATATCTCACTGTATATACAGCACTTTGTCAGTTAGGCAGACATTTTTTGCCTATCTCACTTTATATTCCCACCTATGTCACGATATAGGCTAATTTGCCCTCTTCTATTTTTGGTGGTTACGTAACACTTGTACAGACATGTAACCGTATTTGCTTTGTATCATCAACTTATTATACAGGACATGTTTAAAAAGGCAACGGACTACAAAGACTGTTTTTTCTTAATTTTCGCAATTTTGTCAAAATGTTAGACAGATAATAATTTTATTAGCGGACAAAAGTGTTTGCGTAATGCACTTATCACTTGTAACTCCGGCCCCCGGGTACCCGGGCACTTGCGGGGAATGCGCCCGAACTCGTTCATCAGAATTTGACGAGTCCCCGCCGAATACTCAGCCGACTTCCCCGTTGGGCAGGGCATCATCAAAACCGAGTCATCGACGAAGTCCCGGCCCCATACCACGGGGAAAGGGCTCAAATTCCACAGACTTAAGTCCCGGTCAAATTCCCTGCCTAAATGGTCACCATCGAGTCACCGCCGCATCCCCGCACGAGTTCCCCGCCTGGCGGGGACATCAGCATGCACAACTTCCCCGCGCAAGCATGACGAGTTCCCAGCTAGTGCCCGGGTACCCGGGGGCTGGAGTTACAAGTGATAAGTGCATAATTGCCCTTGTAAGTAAATTGATCCATCGTTTGGCTGAAATTCAACATAACCTCAATAATAAACTAATTTGTAAAAATCTCACCCATATCCATGCATTTGCAGGGTATTTAGGGACATGAATGTGAACGACGTGTCACCTGCATTATTTGATGGAATTTCGACACTGATGATTGTGTAAGTATCTTTAAGAATTAGGGGACGATGGGGCAAGTTGGCCCCCTTTTCATTGAATCGCCCCTGAATCGGACATGATAAAGTCTAGAAGATTTTTCTTTTAACACAAGATAGATATATACCCGAACTATGTGTTGCGTAAATACTAAGACTATGCGGCTTATCGTTTTTAAATAATAGAGAAAATAAAAATTATTGTCAATAGGGCCAATTTACCCCGCATGCGGGGCAAGTTGGCCCACCCAGTGGGGCACGTTGGCCAAATTTACAAAAAAGAGACGTATTTTACCGTGACATATTTCATACATTTTGTTTTTTTAAGTGAAGCACGGGAATGTTTTGCATACAAAAATGTCCTTTTAGGATGAAATGCCATAATAAATTAATACAATATCGATCTTTTAAAAAGATACGTTGACCTACAATGTTATCTGCATGCAATATATGCCACATATTTCCTATCAGTCTTGTGAAAGACTTCTTGCGTCTTGTTATTCAGATCTATTTTTCATTTCATTTCATGTTTATTAAAATTGCACTTGGTGGTCCTAAGACCAAATTACATACAATTTACAAAATATAATACAAGTATAAAATAATAATAAAACAATTGATTGCACAGAATAAAATAAACCAGACATATAAATATTTCAAAAACATAATTACACACTCAAAAAGGCGTACTAAAAATTCAGTAAAAAAGGGACATTTTAAAATGGAAAACTTTGTAAAAGGAGGAAAGCAGGATAATCCTTGGCACTATCTATTGAGTAAGTTTATGTAGTAGGGGATGGCGCTGTCTTGAAACCTACTCGTTCTTGCTCGGAGGGTTGAGATCTTGTTGGCTGTTCGCAGATTCCTCCCATGGCTCTCAAATCTGGTAGGAGGGATGAGGTCACTTGTACGAATGGATTGAGAAAGCCCTTCGGCGAACTTCAGACAATGACTTTCCCTCCTATCAGATAGAGAGACCATGACGCATTCATTGAGAGCGTTTTTGTAGGATGTATATTTAGTACCAAGGATAATCCTGCAAGCACGTTTCTGAACTTGTTCAAAGATATTGCACTGAGAGTTGGTTAATGATGAATTCCAAACAACATCGGCGTATTCTAGTAATGGTCTGACATAGCCTTTATATATGCATTTTAATTATGTGCCGTTGAAGCCAAATTTCTTCAGTGTGCGCAACATGTACAGTTTCCTATTTGATTTAATGCTAATTTCATTGATGTTTAGAATTAACTTTTTACTTGATGTTTAGAAGTAACTATTTACTTGTTTAGAATTAAAATTGTGTTCAGACGTCATAAATGTTATTGTGCTCGAGTCTGAGTAGGTTATCATACCATCTTGGGCAAATTCGCCATAGGGCCAACTGTCCCGTGCGGTAGTAGGCGAACCCGCCCCATAGTCCCAGTATTGACTTATCCTCGTGGTATACCAACAAAACAAAGAATAAAGAGGTTTTGATCTCATGATATGTTGGGCATGTACCATACCTCGTAATCAATAATAATTAATTGAACCGGAGAAGTAATTTTTTGGCACTAGTACACAATTAATTTTGCTCAAAAACATTACTAAGGTAACTCGAAAACTCGTTTTTTTGATAACTCACACGAGGAGCTGAGTTCGGTTTTGTAAATTTTATGGTAAATTTGATGCTATATGCATAACCAAAAATCACCAGTTACATAATTCCCCCAAGGTCACGTGAGCAGAAATACGGGTTGGGCCAACCCGCCCCGAGGGCCAACTTGCCTCACCCTCCTCTAATATATCTACAACCCTCGCGGTCTACTGAAAAACAGTTTTTGTTTGGCCATTTCCCATATGACTGCAAATGGTAATTTATTATTAGGCCGAAACCATTGTCGACCACCAAACAAAATTCAAGCTACTAAACATTTGGCCATGACGTCACCAAATACTTGCAATCGAAATTAAAGTATATGAACCGGCAAACATTTGGTATAATCATGGCAATTTAATACATGTGCAATCTAGCGCGAAATTGTATTTGGTCTTAACTCGGTGTTGAAGTTATTTTATTCGGCGTGACTTGTCATTTTGACGTCACAACCGAATATTTAGTAGCAAAAATTTAGTTCGGAGGCCGACTATGGTTTCGGCCTTACTGTGTCTAGTGTTTTATTATATTGAGGTATTGTTTTGGTGTCTATTTTCGGGATCTCCACGTGTGTCATTTATCATCTGAAATGGAACAACATATTTGGGCACACATGTTTCTGCTATAACTCGGAAAATAAATTAGCAGTGTTTAATTGAATATCAATTCTTTTTAGTGATGAGTAATTGGAAATGTTATCCAATTTGGTACATAAAAATACTTTAGTGGCCATTTTAGATCTCACCATTGGTAACATTTTGAATTTGAAATATCGACGACATAATTTCAGGACAACGATGTGTGCTGTAACCAATCAGACAATTTTTCTAGTATAATATTTCTGAACAGGTAATATTTATAAGGCCGATTTATTTGGATGAAAAACACATTTTAAGTGGGAAAACCGATTTGCGGCCATTTTGGACCACGTAAAGTCTGTTTCTGTTAACAACGAACATTTTCTGTGGTTTTTGTTTTGCTGATATCTCAGTATTTAAAAACAAAATAGATTGCCTTAAATTGGCCAAGATATGTTCATGTCAACTATTTCTTTTTGACAAGTATTTGTAGACTCCATTGAAATGTTCAGAACCAATTCACCATCAACATACTACCATGTATTTCAAGATATTTTAATCAAGTCTACACTCAATTAATGGTTTTGTCTCAAATCGGTTGTTGATACTTGTGCCATGATGTTGTTAGTTAAAGTAAAACAATCTTAATTGCCCACATATTTTGCTAGCCACACAATGTTCGTTGTTAACAGAAACAGACTTTACTTCATTGATCTTTCGTATTTGTACCTGTAAGTGACAGCTTGGGGACACAAGTTCACACCAAAACCATTTTGGTGGCCATTTAGTTCCTCACTATTTAGGACAAATGTGTATGCTAAAACCCCTAAAGCTATTTTCCATCGATAACTTGTACAATTTCTGTTCTGTTTTAAATGCTTATTCATCTATCAATCGAGTCCATTAAAAAGGGCCATTTTGGGCCACATAAATGGGACGCCATTTCCCGATTTGTATTATGACATAATTTGATATCAAAATGATCTTATTGTAATGTCAGAGCTTCATTTCTATCAATTGTCTATAAAATTTGGTATTTCAAAGGCCACATGCTTGTATCACTAAATGCACAGTTGTTATGAGCAGTAAATGCCAGAAACTTCATTTTGCGCTGCAGGTGAAAATACATGTGAAGATCATAATTTGCCGAAATTGATTTTTTGACAGATTCACAATCCTAGTGCTTACTACAAAATATCAACAAAGTTTCATTTCAAGAAAATGTTAAGAAATGTAAAAATAAACTTGCATTTTCTTACGACGATCAACAGTAACTATAGGGCTCACTAACCTTTGAACGCTTTTACTCCCTGACAGCCTTTGGCGGACCATAACTTGACTTCTGGAAACCGTGTGAAGATCATTAAGGTGCCATTTTAATGCACGGTCTTTGCAAAAAATCAAAAAAGTGAAATTGTCAAGAGCTGGCATTTACTGCTGTTTTGGGGTGGACGGTCACATACTCTGTATTACTAAAATAAGAATAATATATTTGATGTATTTCAGGCGCATGTGGAGAATTGGACTGATTAAAATACCAGCATTTTTATTCAGAAATGTATCAGTATGGAGTATTGTGTAAGTATGAGTCTAAAATAAAAAGAATGTGCAATTCCAATGTCTACGCTATTTCAGCTATGCTTCAATACAGTACGAGTTAATAAAAACGCAAATAAAGGAACACATAATATTTGGTTAAATATCCAATCTGGTGGTCATAGTACATGGCAAGACAAGTATGAGTCTGAAATAAAAAGAATGTGCAATTCCATTATCTACGCTGTTTCAGCTATGCTTCAATACAGTACGAGTTAATAAAAACGCAAGGAACACATAATATTGGGTTAAATATCCGATATGGTGGTCAAAGTACATGGCAAGACGAGTCAGCGTATGTTTGGGGGATATCTGCTGCCATGGGTATAAAATAAAAAAAAATGAATAAATACTGGGGTTATGTAGTTCGCTATGCTTCATAGATTTGTAATTCCACTCGGCCTCGCTCACTTATCAGGTGTTCGCTGACAACTGAGGCCCAAGTAAGCTCTATTCCAGGTTATGCGGGGTTGAACCTTGATCAGACCACATACACAACATCGCTGCACGGATCAAATCGGGACCTACTGCAAGTCAAGCGAGCCCCTTACCGTTTGATGGGCCGTTTGGGCTGACTTGGCCGCTTATAACGGGGAAATAATAATCCAATAATAACAATTTAAGCCTAATATAGACCATATCTATAATTGACATACTCCCGCCGTTGATGGGGTAAATCCACAGAATCGGGCGGGGAATCGGAATTCAGAATGAGGCCAAGTATGATAAATACACTACTTGATCACGCTCTGAGTTCCGTTCCCCGTCCGATTCTGTGGATTTACCCCATCAACGGCGGGAGCATGTCAATTATAGATATGGTCTATAACATTAAATTGGGACAGGGGCGTCGGAACCGTGTAGGCCACGTATACTTTGGCCGCAACACTTTTCAACCAGGAAAACAAAGAAAAAAAGACATTCAATAATGTTATTTATTATAGTCCTGGCATAAATAACCACACGCATTCATTTTTAGTACATATTGTCTTCTGGGTTTTAGTTATTTTCTTATCTTTGATAACTATAATAGGGCCACAGGCCGCACCACTTTTATTTTCCTTCCGACGCTTGTAGTCTGGTGCCGAAACCTATATATTTTGTCAGGACCTAAAAGTAGCGTCCGCACAAAATGTAACCTTGAGCTCCATATTGGACTTGAAACAAGCTTACACTCTTTTTTGACAAGAAATTCTCAAATTGACATCCACATAACCATTTTTCATCAATCACTTTGAACATTTGGTGCTTTTGATACTGTTCTGAAGTGCCTGTGAAGTGCCTCTAATCCCTTTCTGCCCATAAAAAACATATTTTGGAAGCAATTTTGGATCTCGGAACAGGCACCATCTTGATTTTAATACAAGCTTACAATACAATTAGGAGACAAATGATCTTGTAAACCTAAATTTTACTCCTGTTGATTGTTAATGATATCAGGCTGTTTAGGTCAATTTTAATAAAAGTCGGCTATACTGGTGGCCATTTTGGCAGCCATTTTGAATTTGACATATGAAAATTTTCTTATTTTCATCCAAATGTTTCAATTTATAGCACCATGAATAAAAGAAAATCAGTTCTAATCTAAAACAATATACATTTAAATCAGTTAAATAGGGTTTTACGTTATTTTCTATATTATCATGGGGTGATTTTGGCGCCCATCTTGGATTTCCCACTTACCTACTTTGAAAAATTGTAATCATGGTTTTATCAATTTTATGACCCTAAAAGAGACAAAGTCAGATTTAAGGTTGCCTGTAACACGAAAATTAAACGAATGACATATGGCGGAACGTTTTTTAAAGGAGATTCCATGATTAATTTGCTTCCTATTTGAACTATGGAAAATCCAATCCCTAAATTGAATTTCAAACCATTCATCAGCTTGATATCGTATTTTTGTTAGTGCATGCTTTATTTAAACCAGCTAATAGCATTGCAAGATGCAGTTCATCTTTTAAAATGTTTTCTTTGTTACTTTTTGAATGAGAACAGATACGTAGCCTTGATAAAGTTGCCGTTTATTATCGAAGAGAGATTTCCTGTTGGCCTACCTTAACACATGGATGGGATGTACGAATTCAGGCCCTTCCAAATTTACCCTGTTTTATTTATTCTAAGCCTAGTTTTGGACGATTTTACTCCATTTTTCAGGCCATTCTGTCACTACTTCAGGTTGTTAAACGTTGTGTCACTTACATCCCTGCTTAACAGCAAAGTCTTCAAATTTCCACCAAATGGCACCAAAAGACTGAGAAGTTAACTCTACCAAAAGTGGTACAAAGGCATAAAATGCACAATTCATAAAATTGGTCGTAATTACTCAACCAGGTTAACAACGTAGGAATAGTTTGTATTGTTGTAAAGAAGACTATCTGGTGCATTAAGCTAGCAAAGCAGTACTCCAAATCATTCAACCGTTTCCAAGAACAGAGGGCGCAAATCTCGGTTTCCTTTTTTAAGGGACACACTGTAAAATGGGAGGCTTCAATAGTATCAAGAATGATTTGTTTGAATTGTATGGCCCTTAAAATCATACTTTGGCACCATCATCAGCATTTTGCATGCTTTAGAAGTAGAGATATTATAAAAAGTGTGTTTTGGCAGTCATTTTGGCGGCCATCTTGGATTTTTTCAAAATGCTCAATGTTACAATTTTGGCATCAGTCGGATCCTTAATCAGTAGGTCTTCATGAAGCAGAATCACTAAAAACATTTTGTGCGGACGCAACTTTAAGGTTTTTGGAGCTCGGCACCAGCCTGTTGTGTATGGGGAGATAATTGAACAAAGAGTTAGAGTCACCAAAAGTATTCATTGGGATAACCCGAAGTGTTTTCCTGGACTGTTGTATTGTATCGGTGGAGATGGAAAGACTGATTACCTGCTTAAATTGTATGGGTTCTGCATCACAGAAGTTATGGCTAGCAGCCAAGGTTTAATTCAACGTCAGCTTCAGTATTGCGCCAGAACATCACATTTAAAATATAATAAGTAATGTTATATCTGGTAGCACAAACAATAGAAGTTACAATCCGGTTAAAATGTTCCTGGGAGAGTATTCAGAGAAAAAAATAACTATTAAGATGAGTAAGGGGCGGCTTCAAAACCCAACCGGTGGTTGTCTGTCGGTTCTGGGTGGTTGGCTATTGTTTATTCCGGCTGAACCGCCCAGAACCGGCAGGCAACCCCCGGTTGAGTTTTGAAGCCGCCCTTACCAATGTCAAAGCTAATCGGTTATTTCCAGAACATACGGTAATTAAACGTAACTCTCGTTTTCATTTTCTCTCTCTATCCCTAGAGACTTGTCATGCAATGAACTGCAGACCTTACCAGACTATTTTTTGATATCCTCGCCGCATTTGCTCTACCTTGTGCTTTACAACAACCGATTGGAGTATCTGTCACCTCGGGTATTTGAAGGATTGCACTCTCTCGACGCATTGTATGTATTAGTTTTTCACTTTATACAATGTGTCCCAGAATAAACCGTGCAATTTTCATGGGTTTAACGGATAGTTCAAAAGTATGTAAAGGTTGCATTTTATAGCTCATGAATGAAGCTTTTAGATACCGTTTATATTATTTCAATCGGTAATGTACAATAGAAGTTATGCGTTGTCAAATAATTGAATGTAAAATGTGCTGGTCCAATTTAACGAGTTTGTAAGTTTCCCTTGAATGAAGCTCTATTGAGTTTTACCATTGATCTGTTCAATCAACCGTAACGATGTTTACTTATTTATTACACACGTGCTTTTTTTTTTCTATGCTGAAAAAATGAATAAATTTGATGTAAAAATAAGACAGATATGATAAGTTTTCCAAGGTGACTCATTTTTATTCCATTCAGAAAGGCCCTTACTTTATGGCCAATAATCATGAAATTGGACCAGACAAAAATCAACCCCAAAGTCTGATACAACATAACTTTTGTTATAAACTACTGATTGAAATGAAACAAACGGTATCTTAAAGTTCAACTCATGGGCTATAAAATTCATTCTATCACACTTTCTGACTATCCGTTAAACCCATGAAAATTGCACGCAAATATTGTAAGGTTTATTCTGGGACACCCTGTAGCATTAATTTATTCATCATGGTGCATGGTTCTATCAAAGTAGACAAGTTTTTTTACTTACACCACTTTATATGACTGTATCGTAATGAAACTGGTGTTAAATGTGTATTATAATTTTTGTCAAAATTTTCATAGCGGAACTGGAGCTGTACAAACACATTTGGCTCAAAATAAGATCATATGCATGTTTCAAATTCAAGATGGCTGCCAAAATGACCACCAAAGTAGCATATTTCAACTACAATTTACAAAAATATCCTTTGAAATGCCAATTATCATAAATAACCAACAGACAATAACTTTAAGGGCTACAACCAGATTATTTGTCTCCTAATTTAGATGTTAACATGTAAATTCAAAATGGTGGCCGTACTAAGATCTAAAATGGCCGCCAAAATATGTTTTAATGCGCAAAACGGGTTAAATTGACTTAAAAACAGCACCAAGCACACTGTATGTTCACAATAATTGATGGAAAGTCGTTTTGAGAATTACAACTGATATTTTGTTCCCAATTAGGTTTTTAGATTGTTTAAAATCCAAATTGGCACCCGTAATGGGGTCCAAAACGACCTCCAAAATACATTTTCATTAAAAATGGGCCAAAACAAAATTAAAACAAAATCAAACACACCATATGTTCAAAATATTTGATAGAAAATGATTTTGAGAGTTACAACAGATATATTTATCCCTGTATTTATCACCAAAGTGGGCTGTTAACAAGCTTTAAAGCCACCGGGGAAAGTTTTAAATCTCCATTTCGAAAAAAAATATCTGCATGCTATTGACTTGAAACTTACCGAACATGTTAAAATTGTTGATAGCTTCATTTAGTAGCCCAAAACCCGACGAAAATCGGACATTTAGAACTTTTATAACTGAAAAAGTGGCCATTTTGCCAAAAGTCGGAAATACTAGGTTTGTGACGTCATAATTACGTAACGCCTCGACCGATTTTCATGATCTTGGTATCAATGGAAAGAAGAAACCAAATATAGTTTTGGGGGTCAAATCACAGGGAGGGGGTGGTAACCTCTCCTCATGAAGACGTGTTACAGAAAAAGGCTTAGGAAGACGAGGGTTAACTTAATAATAATTATTACTCCTTGTATGATTAACACCATTCATATATCTATATATGTTTTTAGATATCTTTTCAAAAATAAACTGACAGAAATCCCTTCGTTGACGTTCATGCAATCACTAAGATATGTGTAAGTATTATTAAACTTGGTCTATTGCATCTTGGTGTAACAAAAAATGATTAATTTCTTCTAACACTTACACGCCAACAACAATTTTGTATAACCATCGTCCACCTAAAAGGGGAGGGGGAGCTAACAGATTGCACCAAAACACAATATAAAGTGACCCCGGACATCATGGTAATTTTGTTTCCATCCGTTGAAGTCATTTTGATGAATATATTGCAAATTAGTTCTCTCTCAATTTGAGCCATTTGTGTGTAAATTTTTGCAGGTTTTTTTGACTTAATTATACTTTTTAGTTATATTCAGAGTATTTCCATAATTGTTTAATTCTAGGTGGAATCTAGGCTAGTCCCTTTAATGTTTTATGTAAAAATTATGCTTTCTGCTAAAAATTTGTACATATTCTTTCAGTTGTAATTTGACCCTTATAGTTTTGGATTGTTACAATTATGCATTGTATAGGACCACTACTACTAAGCATGTTGTTGTTTCCTTTTTAGATATATTTTTGAAAACGACATATCGGATATCAATGGCACATCGCTTTCTAAACAAGGAAAGACAATGAAACTGTTGTAAGTATGTTATTTAGGATAGACAAACTATTTC
The DNA here is from genome assembly GCA_000969725.1 of Ophiothrix spiculata. NCBI lineage: Eukaryota > Metazoa > Echinodermata > Ophiuroidea > Amphilepidida > Ophiotrichidae > Ophiothrix > Ophiothrix spiculata. Next base: position 25,903 of record JXSR01S026168.1, read on the forward strand.
AATACATTTCAACTTACATTTGCAACTTTGGGGTGTTGCAACTGCAATCATGGCTAGGTATCTGAAGTTTGGATTAAAGCAATATTATAAATTGTTAGAAATGAAGCGCCCCCTGTCACCCACGACTTTTGATTTTTTGGGCTTATTTGGTTTGTTTTTGGTAGATATAAATACCCTCTAAACGATTAAGCTCAAAGATGCTTAGTTTTTCTGTTATATTCATTTGTTGATCAAATTCGGGATAATACTTAAATTTTCAGTGGCAACCATTTTTTGACAAAGTACACTTGAAAACACTTTTAGATAGTCATATTCCTTCATTTTAAGATGTTTTTACTATAAAACATTTTGATCGATCAAAATCTTATAGTATTGCTTTAAGGCTACTTTTCGTGACAGATGCATTCTATCTCGCTGTTGGATTTTACTTACCCGAAATGGCAGTACCACTGCCAGAAGGGAGCTCTTCATTCGAGCCTATAGTATAAGTGCAGATACCAGTTGTAGCAAGAAATAGCATTTTTTATCAAATATGCACTGCAACACTCCTTAAAGGATATTCATACTAAATTCACCCATTATAAAGACTTCCTGGAGTTGTTAGTTGCATAAAAACGCTGTTTGATGACATGTTACCATACCATGTAAACAAACTAAACACAAATTGTTTGATTTCTTTGTTTTGTGCGACAAAATGTTCATAAACTTAATTCAAAAGGTTCCTTTCATGAATATGGAAAAAACACCTATTTCTGTTTTTCAAGTACCATTAGTATTTTTCATTTTATGCACCAATTACCATGATTACCGTTATGTCCTATACAGCTTGCCTCAATTAAAATAAAATAAAGTAAAGAAACAATGATTTTTTTTTTCAAAAAATGGTGAAAGTGGTGGTTAAGTTATCTCTTTTACATCCTTTGCGGCCATTTTGATTAAAAACATTGAGGGATAAGACCTAAGGAGGAGGGGGGAGGGGTGGTATTAGCTATTTGAAAAAATACATACATGCTTTGATGCTCAAATTTACAGGGCATGTTAGAATAACCATTTTTATTATTTAGTGGCAAAATAATCTATAAAAATCTCATATTTAGAATTTTTTTATAGCAACATTTTTTATTTTTTTGGGTCATTTTTGTAGTTTATGGTGTCATAATTATGTAACACATTGAACATATCGACCGATTTTAATTAGCTTGGCATCGTTGGATAGGAGAAAACCATCCATTGGTAGTAAAATAAAGTTCATAAGGGATTAGGTTAAAAAAATCAGGGGTTTCCCCCTTAGGTAGACGAAAAAATAGACCAAGTAGACGAAAGTTAAGTATATATGAGCATGATTGAAACAATATTGTTGTTGCTTTCAGGGACATACACTATAATTCGATCAATAATATCAGCGATGATGCTTTCTCCTGGCTTTTGAAAGATGCAAAAATGTAAGTACATGGGAAAAAGAAAACAAGAGAAAAAGAAACACAAAAATTTTGATTCAGCAAGTGCCCTCCCGGGATCGGAAAACGTCACATAAATTTAGGTCAACGCGATATCGTGAACCAATAAGTACTTGTACACTACCACCCCTGGAAAAAATCGAGTACAATTCTAGTACACTTTCCTGAGGTGCAAATTTGGAACACAAATTCGAGTACAATTTAAGTACAAATTTGTGTTTTAAATTACTATAATATTATCATGTTACACAGTACATGATTGATATTTTAAAATATATATTAACCAAGGGCAGCTCCTTATATGCTGAAAATGTCAAGGTCATTGGTTCACTAGAAGCTGAGATAGCTTTCACATGAAAGCTTGTTTTGTATTTGTCAAAAGTAGGATATTGCTGACAAGGCCAAATATTAACCCTAAAAGAACCAGGGGGAGGCGGAATACGCCCCCTCAGATTTTTTTTTTAACCTCCGCCGGTTTTTAAAGCCTTGCGCATTTTTTTAGAACATTTTTGTGAAATTGGACCTAGGTTTGGGACGTGGCGTTCCGTAATTGCACCCTGGGTCAAACGAAAAACTGACCAAAAACTGATTTTCAATGCAAATTACATACAAATCGTGTTTTTTGTTATTAGGATACACTTCTACAATTTTTTGTTTGTATTTATTTGATTTATTTGTAGTAAAAACATGCCTAAGTATACTTTGACACACATTATTGATAAAAATTGCAACTTTTGCTCGAAAATTATTAATTATAACTGATTCGTTGTTTTAATTCCAGATAAAATGTTACAGAATTTATTTATAACCATAGTTTATATATAGTCCAGTCAAATTATCTGAAGAGGTCAAAATACTTAGAACACTAATGCCGTTTGCTTTATCCATTCCCTGAACATGTCTAAATTAAAGCTCTGAAAAGTTTACCAAAATCAACCCTTGGGAGATGTGAGAAAATGCCTGTTTTTCAAAATGGCCGCCAAATGCCCAAAACATATACTTTAATTTACATAAACCATTTTGAAAACAACGTATAAAGTCCAAAAACCACGCATGTTTGCAATTTAATGATATATTTTACACATGGAGCCATATATTCATGCTAACATTCTGGTATAATTCTGGTATTAACAAAATGGCCGCCAAAGTGGCTGAAAAAAAAGTATACAGTTACATTTACCAGAAAATTTAATTTTCATATAGAATTCTCTTGATGTATCTTAAATAATTATGAATTGTATTTTCCTGCTGGTGTCTTTGACATTGCTAGCTTTCAAAATGGCTCCCAATCATCCAATCTTTAAGGCTGGTGTCAACCCATTACTTGGCAAAGTTATTCTATGTTTTTGTGAAGCGGGTTTACATGTTGAATACGATGATGTAAAGAGAATATTGTCCAAAAACGGTTTTCTCTATTCTTATGATTATCTTAATTGGTGAAAAATGATGAAAATAGGACAAAGGTAATTTGTTTCTCTTAAAAATCATAAAATGTATGAGAGACCCTTTACAAAAAATGTCATCGCCAAAATACGGATTTTGGTTCTAGAAACAAAAATCGCAAATACTAACATCGCCATCTTGTTTAGCATGTTACTTCTTCTATGGGTTTTAGAAGTTTAACTTTTTTCTAAACTTACGGATGACACCAGCCTTAACTGTCCAGAATATCTTAAGCATATATTACACATATTTTTCAATTCTTCAATAAGTGTACATTGCATGTAGTTAAGTTAAATAGTTCACTACTGAATTTTGCTGTCTGACAGTACTTGAGTTCAATTTCTCATTTTATCAACTTGTTGAATAATTTTACGTATACAGCAGCCGCCAATCGTCTAGTCTGTAAGTTTCCAGTATATCTGGTTGAATAAACATGCATCGGCCTCTTCAGTGTGTAGCACAAAAATTTAGATTGTTTGAGTTCCTTTCCTCAATTCATCAAATAAGTATAGTTTATAAAGCTGCAAATGAATCATGCAATCACAAAACTTATATGTTATTCAAAGAAATTCTCTCCTTGTATCTCTCAACGTAATGATTCAAAATGGCCGCAAATTATATTTCTCTGATTTGCAGGTAGTAAAGTTTTGTTTCAAAAACAACACATGGAAGCCTCCTTTATGTGTATATGACATAACTTAACAGAGTTTGAGTTCGTTTTTCTTTTTCAATTATTTTGATAAATAAGTATATGCAATCACGATCATTAAACATTTATCTTTTTGTTGTCTGCTCACTCTAGTCCTTATTGTACCTACAGCCGGTGACAATTGGACCTTAGTTCTCCATGATGTCATCTGACAATTGTGGCGAGTTTAAACATGATGTACCATGACACTCACCACATGCTGAGGAGCAGTCTATGCCATACTTTCTACAACTGCAGTTCATACTATTACACCCTGATTTGCAGTTACATCTGATCATCTTTAACAGTTTTTCTGGTGCTGGTGGCTTGTCTGTCATAATTGGATACATAATACCCTGTCTCACTTGCCATCCCCAATCTGTGGGCTGTATGGTTTGGTTACCTAGCCAAACTTGTACTTGGTAGTACACCCTTAGACTATGAAATTTAGCCGATGTTGATGGAGGCGGCAACGTCTTTATCTCTACACTTTTTGTGCTCTTTGTGACCTTCTCTCGAAATCTGCGACAACGAAGACTATCAAGGCTCTCGTTTGGCTTTCCGCCATACACTACTGTCATTGCTTTTTCGCCTGCCTTTATTATTTCTTCATTGGAGCTAGTATCTTGACTAAAAGTTCCTGCAGGTTGCTGAAGATCTTTGGACTTTTTGACTCCAGAGCCTTTGCCAATGCCAAACAGATGTGACGTTGCGTCACATCCTAGGAATGCATGGATGAATGGCAAACTGCTGCATAGTTGGATGCCAAGGTCAGATGCCACAGTTTTAATATCCCAAACGCGGATTTTGTTGGTTCCTTGCTTTGCCTCTGGTTTCATGTAGAGCCTTCCTTTGGTTTTGCTGCCATAATAACATAAGAGAATCAAAATGTCCGTATCGTCAGCGACAACTACTGTTTCTCTGTCAACTGAAGCATCCACTGCAGTTTGAACAATTAAAAGGTCTGCATCAGCTCTAGCATGAATGGTTTGACACCCAGAGTTTTCCAGTACTGTACTCAGTAAATTGATAAATCGCTGTTTATTACTGGTGTTAGAAAGGAAGACTTCTTTCTTGACTGTCAGAGCCATGTCTGGTTCAAAGTGAATAGGTACTGCAGTGTTCGACCCTCTTTTCAAATGTGCCATATCCTTCACCGACGGTCCATCTGAGTATCCATCAAACACGACGATACACTGAGCATATTTAGCTTTTACATATCGAACATAAGTTCCACAGATGTCTTGGAATGTTGCACCACGTGTCCAAGGAACTCTATGCAGTAAGGCACCTCCATCAAGAACATAAAGTGGTTGAGAAGAAGGTGATTCTTGCGGACTCTTCACCTCCTTCCATAGGGCGTCTGCTAAAAGGCTCTTGTTAGCAAGCCTTGGAGTGGAGTCAGAATCAAATAAGGCGGTAGGGTAGCTACAAAGTTCATACTTCAAAAGCTCGTTTAGGTCCATATTATCTCTTGTAGCAACTAGAGTTAGCCTCTGGAAGAGGATTTGGGGGTTTATTTGTACAGCTTCTCTGTCAATCACAACAGTCGATTTCAACCCCATAGTAATAGCTTTGTGTTTCTTCTTGAATACGTAGTCTGCTATCGGTTGGCCCTTCATTGATTCAAGGATCTTCTCTCCGATAACATCTGCTTCGTCTACATTTACAGGTGCCGGAGCAACTACACCAGATACAATACTACGTAGTGACCCATCTGTCTTTTGAAAGGGGCTCCTATTGTTCAGAAACTTTAACACTTTGTCTGTATCTGCACAATCTCTCTGCTGTCTACTTAATGACTCTTCTATGTGCTGATCACTTGCGTGATAGGTTACTCCAGTAAATTGCTGCATTGCTTGGTTAACTTCGGAGCACGCTGGAAGTGAATTGATCCAGATCGATCTTTGCATATCGGACATCCCTCTTCCACGTGTTAGACCACCAGTTGTTTTTATACTTCGCATCAATACTTGTTCAATTATGAGATCAGTGGAAAGACCACCCCAAAGTCGATCACTGCGGCGAACAACGTGCAGACCATCTAAGAACAGCGAATGTATATCTGGATGGTCTTCTTTGAGTTTGGCCATATCTTGAAGGTAACAGTACACTGTTTTAGTGTACAAATTATGACCAGCAGCAGCAAAGTAAGGAAGCATTTCGAGCAATGTCTGAAGGTGGAGGAGCCAATTTCCAGTTCTTTCTCCTCTAAGAAAGCGTTTAAGAATGTCGACCATTCTCATGTAGAGCAACCATAGACGAGCTGTGCGACTGGTATTTTTCTGCTTTTCTTCATTCAATCTGTCATTGATTTGAAGTATTTCGTCACTTGGAAAGTTTTCATCTATACCAACGCCTGAGAGCAGTGTTTGGAATACATCACTAACTTTCTTAAAAAGTCCTGGGGCATCCAAATCTCCAGTAGTGTTATCACTTGTGCTTTCTTCGGATAACATGAATTGGTCGTCTGTTAATTCGTCTATTTCTATTGATTCATTGACTTGGCTTTGACTCGGTTCATCTTCGGTGAACTTGGCATTGGTGTTTGATTCCTCATTTTGGACTTCATCGTCGGTTAACATATCTGGTATTGGCTGTCTACGGCAGTCATGCAGCTGGATACCTTCAAGGTCTCCACAGTCAAGACTTTGGTCATCTTTAGTTGAACTCGGCAATGAAAGATTAAATGCATCCCTAAGGAGAAGAATGTTCAATGCCGCATCAACAAGAAAATGTCCTCGCCGAGCTCTTGCAATTGCTTTCCCGTTAAGCATGTGCCCAACTGTGTTACTCCCATACACAATCTCAAGAGCTTCAGATAAACCAGAGTTTTCCATCAGGTGTCCCATACAACCCAAGAAGCTCATTTCAGTATGAAGACCACCAATCTGAAGCACAACCGATTTCAAGATGCTGTTTTGGGGTTCGTTTTCGATGATGGTACGTGCTTTCCACCAAAGTGGTTGATCAAACGTTACTACTGGGGTAGTATTGTTCCTCCTAGCTTGCTCAGATATAAACATGAGAGTAGAATAAATGCAAGACAAATCAGTTGGATTCAAATCAATCATTGGCAAAAATACAATATTGGCTTGTCCTGGGTGACTTCCTTTGTGTACCATTTGCATAAATCCGGACCAGTTTGGGCGAGGCCATTGAAGAAATGGTGAGGCTTTCCACAAAACATCTGTCAGTGATACTTCCACAGGATTCTGAGAGTGACAGCTTCTCAGTACAGTCAGGTCATCATATGTATTTAATCGTAGATTCTTTGGATAGTTGTACTGGTGGATTTCTACCTGTCCTGCTCTAAGGATTTCATCAGGTCCTACATCTTTCCGTGGAACCAAACGGGACGTTTCTCGCCCAGGTGTTACCATGGCAATCATGCCCATGCCATGAAAGGTTCCATGTCCATCCAGAGTACAAATATTGTGATCGACGTTATCAGCTGAATACTGTACAAACTGGTCTTCGGAGACGAGCTCTGCATATTGAGGAGTGACAGAAGCGCTGCGTTCAAACCTTTGAACTTCTGCGTATGAACTGCAAAAGCCATGCTGGTGAAGTGATTCAATTAAGAACTTTGAGCCAAAGAAGTGGTGCATCTGTATTGCTAACCCAATTTGCAAAGGTGCCAAAAACAGATTGGGTCTTGCAGCCTGGATAAGAGCGTGGCCCAATGACGCTCGTTTTTTCTCTGTATTTTTACCAACAACTAAAATTTGCAAGAACTGCTTAACACTATCCGGTAAAAGATCAATGGCCATCTTTGTACTCAAATCCGCAGTAGTTGGGTATTCGGTAGATAGATTCAGTTGTCTGATGTCATTTTTCAGAAGTTTCGCTGATGTTTCTATTATCCTTCTCTTTTCTTCGTCATCATTGTCACATTTTGGCCTCTTGTAGTATTCTTGTAGTATACGGGACGCAGTTGTTCTGAAGGTTACAACATTAGCCTTGCCACAAATATCAGTAAAAATGACATTTTGGTCAAAATGATCTTTGATCTTTTGTTTCATGTATTGCGTTCCATACGCCTCCTGGGTTGAGCCGGCCAATTTCAAAAACTCCTCCATTTTTCCTGTAAGGTCTTTTACTGTAATTTGCTCATCATCGTTTTCTTCTAAAAAATGTGTAACACGCAAAAATGCTTCCGCTCTCTCATCTGTTTGGCTTTCCGTAGATAGTCTTGGCTTCTTGAATGGGTTGCTATACTTGTGCAAGGCAAATTTCTGGGGGATCTGTTTGCCTGTCCTAAAATTGGTGCTACACAGTTGATGGTAAACCGCATTTTCGGCATTCAGATCATTGGCATAGGAAAGCCTTCCCATTACCTCAATGCTCCAGTCATCTTTTCTGGATTTACAGACTTCTTCAATGGAAGTACGAAATTGTGTTGTTCTAACTTGATGGGAGTCATGGTGCTTTTTTCTCCTCTTTCAAAAAACACTGGCTGGCAACATAATATACAGTCTCTACTGCACTGGAATGTTGGATTGTGTGACCTTAGTTTACAAGTTAGTGGCGTTCCCAGCTGTTCCTTTTTAGCTAAGTCAATGTATTTTTGGTTGCACCATCGTTGTCTGCATTTTTTGTGAACTTGTTGACCACAGACAGTGCGCACAAGGCTTGCCCTCTCTTCACTTGCCTTGTTGACACCATCACTACCTCTCTCTCCGAGGGTCACAATTGCATCTGGAGAACTAGTTGACATTTCATTGTCACATAGGACACACAGTGTCAGGACCTTACCATCAGTCATGGCTTTAACGACTTGGGTTTCTTGGACTTTATAAGGACATGAAGGAGATGTTATAACGCTAACAACAACCAAGTAAATGAACGATAACCACAAAAAACCATCTACAACTCCCTGAAAAGATTCCAGTTTAGAATACCAAAGAAATGAACGACAACAAGATCCATGCATAATTCTACAACTCATTGAAAAACCATAGACTGTGTGAGAGTACCGAGCAAATGACCGAAAACAACAAATTCCATACAGAAATCTCCATCTACCTACAACACACGTAACAGATCCTATCACCTGCCAAGAGTACCAATCAAATGAACGGTAATAACATGTTCTATGTAGTAGAGGATTTCCTTTTGCTGTGGGGGAACTATCATGTATATCAAATCTGTTATCATGTTAATATCAATTTAAAATCACTCAAGCAAGAACACATCTATACCTAATTACATTTATATCTGAGTTATTCTGTCTTCTTTACTTTAAATGAGCGAAAAATACTTTAAGAATCAAAACAGGAATCTTTTTCTTGAAAATTGACCCACCACATCACTATCGTTCTTGGACATTTTCATAATGGACCCACTACATCATTATCATTTTATCAAGTCATTTCATTTGTATTCTACAGTTTGATATAGTGAAAGCTAGTTAACTGTGATAGCCCAAAATGACATGAAATCAATTCATTAACGTATGTATAGTGAAAAACTGCCCCATTTCGTAACTTACGATCAGCAAGGTTGTGCATTCTTCAATTAAGATATTTGGCAGCCATGTTGAATAAAAGGGTCATCTACATATTTCTAATGACACACACTATATAGATATTAATTTCAAACCTACCAAAGACCTGTCAATTGAAAATTTCACTCATTGAAATTGTGATTTTGAAGAAAAGTTAATTTTTTAATATTTTTAATGTCGATATGGCAGCCATTTTGTTTTTCCCATTTTTCTCATACTTCCCAAGGTCCTATTTTGGTAAACTTTTTTGTATGTTAATACTAATGCTTCAGAGATTTTCTCTGTGATATTTTCATTTATGTTCTAACTATTTTGACCTTTCCACATATTTTTACTTAATTTGACTGAACTAATAGATTTATGATGAAATGTTGGTGCTTTACCTTGAATTTCCTGTTAAATTAGCAAAAATGTCAAAATGGTTTCCAAGTCAAAACACAAGTTTGTGTTGAAAGTATTAAATCAATACTCAAAGCAATAAATTAGCTCACCTGAAAAGCTTTCACCATGTAACACTATGGCTTGATCACTTCTGATGGTATTGGTTATTGTTAACAGAGATGATTGTCAGAAATCAACCACCTCTGACCGAAGGTCACGAGGGCGGGACTTCTGACAAAGAAGAGAGTTATATGCCTTTGACAGTTTGTGTCACGTTGTAACTTCAAAGTATGAAGTATTTCAAACATCTGTCTAACGGATTTTTTAAACATGTTTTTCTGTATCCCTTAACACCAACATTAGCAAATTTGATAAAACTCTGAACAAGCTAGAGGCAATTCAAAAAATGATGTTTTTGCACAAATGTGAAGTACGCAAAATACGAAATGAGAAGTACGCAAAATAATAAAAATCCGTCTAACAGAAATTTTCACCATAAAGTAACAAACTGTCTGAATGCACAATTTCCAAATTTATGTAAAGATTGTCAAAAATATAGGCATTTATATATTTTCCTGGTTTTTGTTTAAAATATGCTGATTATATGCAAATGATTATATCCAAAATTAAATTTTTAACATAATTTATATCTTCTAAGTGTAATGTTTAAAATTTTTAACATAATTTATATCTTCTAAGTGTAATGTTGAATATATTATGCAAGAAAAAGAGTTTCATTGAAATACAACTGAGTAGTTTATATTTTAGTATTGACCAGTAGGTTAGGAAAAATAAGGCCTGTCAGTGTTACACTGTCCTTAAATTGTACTCGAATTGTACTTAACCCTTGTCTTACCAAGGGTTACCCCCCTAACAGATGATTCCTTGTCGCATAAAAACGCAAACGAATATGACCTTGGAGTTTTGGGTAGTTGTATATTTATCTTTTGCGGTCATTTTAGCGGAAAAAATGTAGGTACCATCTTCAGGGGGGTCAGGGTACCTCGTCAAAGATTGAAGGTAGTGGGAGGTGGTTGCCACCTGAGAAAATTTTAAGTCGCCATTTTTAAAAAATATCTGCATGGTATTCATCTAAAACTTACAGAACACATTAGAAACACCATTTCCCTTCTTTATAAGCAACAAATCAGGCAACATTTTGATATTTAGAAATTAAACAGCAACATTTCGATAGGTGGCCATTTTGCCAAAAATCGTGATTTTTCCATTACACGTTCTTTCCCTTAACACTTTTGAAACTTTTGAAACTTTACTTTGACAGCTACAAACTGCCTCTAGGCATTTACATTCTAGTCATGCTGTAATCAGATAGTACACAAGTTACCACTAACCAAGGTCATTTGTCTGGCTAGTTCCTGGAACAGTTTTCATGCTATACAAAACTATACAAGGCCAAGGACAGCTTGCATAATTCAAGTTCTGTTTTGTATACTATCAGCATCCTATCAACAGTGACACAAGCTACGATAAGTTATATTGTAAAATGTTGTCTTTCTGTGTGTACGGTACTAATACAAAATTGAAGTCAAAAATGTAGAACAAAATTTTGTTGTTAAATGATGGTCTTATTATTTCGTGTACGGTAGGTCTATGTTTATTTTATTTGTTTAATAAATTTTATAATATTTTTATTTTTTTTTACTAATTTATTTATTTTACAACATAAGAGTAACTCACTCAACAAGAGTTGATTGTTGGGCCCTGTGCACATTAAACACTATGTTTTTAAAGTTAAAGTTTACCAAATATTTATACATAGGCCTAATTATAAACATTCATAATAAATAATTGGTTTGGTTTTCAAAGTTCTTCCATCTTTATTTGTTTTTACAAAGGTGGAACAACTTTGAAAACTAAGCCTACTATTGATTTTTGGACCTCCTTAGTGTTAGCTCTCCCAGCTGCATGGTTTTAACTTTTGATTTTGATTTAAACATTCATAGAATACACTAACTCAAATATAAATATTTCACAATAGTTTAGAGTGTAAATGATTTGTTAGACTTAAATACTTAAATACATAAATACACAAAAACATATAATTAGGAGTTTATCCAATAATTCTAGAAAATAAACTGTATCACATTCACACCATAACAAGGCCAGTCAGTCAGCCATCCAGCCAAAATAAGCTTGAGGCTATGGAAATCATCACAAGTGTTTGACAGCTCAATCATGTGTTTGGCTGGAGGGGTTTTGAGCAAGGAAATTTATTACCGGCGATTCAACTGGAAAAGGCGGTAGCTGGCTAATTATTTGTTAAGGCAATGTACGTGTAATGCTGACTCGGAAGTCATAATGACGTAACGCCTTGACCGAATTTCCATGATTTTGGTATCAATGGATAGATGAGACTCTATTCTATACCATGGTATAAAGCAAAGCAACTTTTAGCACTTAGATTTAAATTTCATAGGGGGGGTGATAACAAACGTTACAAAAATTACGTTGGTAAGACAAGGGTTAAATTTTACTCGAATCTGTGATCCAAATTTGCACCTCAGGAATGTGTACTAGAATTGTACTCGATTTCTTCCAGGGACGCTTCCCATTTCCAATACAATGATTAACTTCTTCTTCTACTCCTGAACTCAAAAAGCCACAAAGATCAAAACTGGTAAACGTCCGAAAGGACCTTGATAGTCTTGTGCCCAGGGGTCAAAGACCTACAAAGACAAAAGTTGGTACATAGATGTCACATGTTTTGAAGTGTCTTTTGGTAGTCTTAGGCCCTGGGACGATGTATGTACATATGATTAATCACCTCAAATTCATAAATCACACAAGCCACATGTACTATTAAACGTTGATAATACTGATGCCCCATGGCTTGAGGAATAATATTTTGGCCTTGGGCATATTGGGCTAAAACATCAACCCTAACATAAGTTCCAAGACCAAATATTGGTTCATATATGTCCCTTTACTTGAGAAATTGTATTTTGTAGACTTAAGAGTAAATCTATATAAGAACCACATGATCGACGGAAGAAAGGGGTCGGCAATTTTTGTTCATATAAGGCATGTGACATCCCTATGACTCGCTCTTCATCCCAGTGCACTAAAAAAATCACAGTGTTTTTAGATATAAAATAAAGAGTAGTACAAAAATGCATAGTTTCATCCTTGTTTCCTCACCTTCAAAAACATGTTCTTGAGCATTTGAATTTGCTATTCATTATAACCTAGATATTTCGAGCTAATATTTTTATAACATGTTATAAACATAGTTACCTTTATTATAGCTGTAGATGAAAATAGCAGTGTTTCTATATTTTGGAAAAAAAACATGTTCTATCTTTCAAAAAAATCATATTTTAGGCCAAAATATGTAATTTTTGATGTTTTTGTTTCTCTTATGGTCAGTAGTTATACATTCTTGCTTGTATTATGATAAATAAGGAAAACAACTGAAATGGTTGTTCTATTGCTTTAAAATGTCATAACTACCTAAGGCATTGTTCGATTCTTTTCTTTTTGGTATCAATTGAAAGAAGAGATCTTAAACTACAAAATAATTCTGATTAGAGCATAAATTTGAAGTTCACGGGGGGAGGGGTGCCCCTTTATTTATATGCGTTGCATGTGTATAATGGATAATATAAGGTTTTGAGGTGTTTCTAATATAAAGAAATTATAATACAATAATTTTATTTTTTATTATGAGGGGCCAAATGGTATATATTACCACCAAAATAAAACTTAAATTCAAAACTGCTGACCAACCGAAAAATGGAGCATCCAAATTCTCTGGTTTTGACCCCCCAAAATTCAAATTTTTGATTTTTTTTTTCAAAAAATAGAAACACTTTTATTTTTGTACTACATATCATGAAGGTAATTCTATTACTAACTTGTTAGAAAAATATTAGCATGAAATATTGACACTATGATGAATGACAAATCCATATATTCAAAAATATGCATCTGAATGTGAGGAAAACTTGTCAAAACTATGCAATGTTTGTAATACAATTTATTAAATATCTAGAAACACTGTGATTTTTTAATGCTCCCTGTGCATAATGGTTTGCCTAAAGGTAATCACTGACTTCATATGAAATGAATTTGCTGACCCCCTTTTTCCAAGACTTTCAGAATTCATGTGTTTTTTAAATAGATTTACTCTTAATCCCTTAAGGCCAAAGGTTTATAGGCCATATGCTGACAAATATCTTCTGGGGTTGGCTAGGTATTATTTTCCTTTCTTCTTTTTGCATTTTTGATTCTGTTTTAGATATCTATCTGGCGATTCTCTTTACCAATGGCCAAGACTTTGTGACCTACAAATGTAAGTCTTTGGTGGAATGCAACCAATAATTGTTTGCCACTGTTTGCTGTTGAAATACGATTAAAGCTGAATTCATACTCAAAACTCAATGCGTTGCGTTTCCAATAATTTTCACCGCAAACGGCACCGCAAATGAATCCACATTCAAAACGCAAACGGACTGCGGCAGCCGATTACATGAAAACGCAATGGAAAGTTGAGCTTTGCTCAACTCGGTTTACGGTGACGCATTCGGTATTGTGTTTTGATATCGACTGATCGGAACTCCTCAAACATTTTACTGCACATGCTCGGTGCGTCGTGCGTTTGCGTTTGCGTCTAGTCTGAATTCAGCTTTATTGTTGCAATACACTTAACCCTTATTCTACGAGGGGGGGGGGGAGGGAGGGGTTTCAACAACCCCCCCTACCGATTGTTTTTCTGTCGCTAAAAATCCTCGCGCGCAGCGCGAGGTGACTTAATGTACCTTTAAGTTCATCCTTTGCGCTTATTCTAGTGAAAAAATGTTGGCCCTACTACCTTCAAGGGGGTACAGTGTCCAATCAAAGTTCGGAGGTTAGGGGGGGGGGGGGGTAACTCCGTGATGTTTAAAATACTTTTTAGTCATTTATATAGCAGATATCCATTTCAAACTTGGTATTTAGGTAAAACTAGTCATTTTCTACAATATTTAGCAAAAAACCGCATGAAAATCGGATATTCCTACGATTTTTTAGAAAATTTTGATTTTTGCCTATATTTTCTGCACAAATGCCGATTTTCAACATTTTGGTAATTATTACGTCATAGAGACGTCATACATTTATGGATGACCTTGAATTTGGTATCAATGGAAAGAGGGGATCGATACCTATCCACTGGTACCACATACGGAGGTCTGGGGGACTCGCTATACAAAATTGAGGAGGGGGGGTTGCAACAACAACCCCCCCCCCCTCCGTATAATATGTTTGTGAAAATCGCTCCGTAGAACTAGGGATTGAAACTAGTGAAACATCTAGCGTCATTGTTTAATTGTTTGTTTTTATGAACTTATGTCGGATTTATCTGATTTGCATGTATTATTTTTAGGTAAAATTATTACATATTATAATCATAACTCTGCAGAAAGGATTTCTGAAAATTTAAAAATAGCAAAGCATGGTGTACTGATAGTGTTATATTTGATTCCCAACGGTTTCTTCATTGGACATCATGTCATCCAAAACACACTAAGTCAAGTTTCCCCTATGCATTGGCTTTTAGATTGAAAAGACTTTGCTCGACCCCGGACTGCATTGATGTGAGAATCGCTCAACTAAAAGGCTTCCTCAAATCAAGAGGTTACCCTACTGGAACTGTTGACAGACAAATCAACAAAGCACTTGCGATTCCTAGCGTTGATGCCCTAAAACCCACCAACACTGATTCTGAAACAACAGATAGAGTACCTCTGGTAGTGACATACCATCCACGTCTCATTAAACTCTCACAGACCATTCGCAAATATCTGCCAATCCTTCATTCTTCCGATATTTGCAAAAAGGCCATACCAAACCCACCAATGGTAGCCTATCGTAGAAGCGCTAACATCAAAGATATGGTAGTGCGTTCAACGCTCCCTCCTTTGCAGCCAGTCCCCAAAGGATGCTTTCGTTGCAACACAGCTGGATGCCGCTTATGCCTTCATAATCTCCACCCTAGTCCAATTTCCCACATGACTGAAAATGCCACATTCACTAGTTTATCATCAGGTGATACATACACAATTCAGAAACATCTCAACTGTCAAACATTGTGTACCTCATCACCTGTACAGAATGCAGCAGACAGTATGTCGGTGAAACTGGTCGTTCTTTAGAGTGCAGATTAAAAGAGCATTGTGGTGATGCAAGACATAATAGGAACACCCCAGTTGCTAGACACTTCAATCTTCCGAATCATGGTGCACACAACATTTCTATCACCTGCATTGACAGGTCACCCAAGAATGGCCCTATCATGCGTTACATTCTTGAAAAGGAGTGGATTCTGAAACTAAACACAACATATCCAAATGGCATTAATATGAAAGATTAACCTGCATCCTGCCCCCCCCCCCCTTCTTCCACCCTAAGGTATTTCACCTTTAGGTGCAGAGAAGATACTTCACCTTCTCTATATGTCTGTACTTTTGGTGAGCATGAACCCTTGTACCCACTCTGTGGCTATTCGCATTGTGGTATTACACTTTACGGGTTACATCTATATGTGTTCGGTAATGCTCATATTTTCCCGTTCTCATCTTGCGGTATCTTACTGTGAGATACTAGGAGAGGAACCTTTCCTTTCCCGACTTTCCCTTTTTTTCATCCCACTTTTTACTAGACATTATTTCCAAATAAATAAATATAAATACATACTGAATAAATAAACATACAATAAACACATACACTAATTTGTCTCTTGCCTTACGGTATTTTACTGCGAGGTACTAGAAGAGGAACTTTTCCTTTTCCCGCTATGTTATCATTCTTTAAACAATTCTTTTAAATGAATAAAAATAAGCACATAATGAATAAGTAGATGAACAAACACAAGTATGAATAATGTTAATAAATAAAGTTCACACAATAAAAATAAATAAAATATAGTGTATTAATAAATATTTCTTGCATTAATTTTTGCTAAAAATTTTATCTTGATTAATTATTAATATTTTTTTAATTTTAATTTTTATCTTAATATATATTTATATATTTTTTAAAACTTGAGTTCATAATTACCCTTTTATGTACTCCCTAATTAAAAACTATTTTATGATATAATCTTTGGTACTCATTCCCTAATCCTTCTATTCATACATTTTAATAAGCAATATATGACCCCAACACTTTCCTAATCCTTTATCACATCTTAATCCATTGTCTATAACCTTTAGTCAATAACCTAATTGACAGGTCATCAATAGGATGTTTCCTGTCTCACTCTAGGCCTACGATCATTACTCGATTGAATTTCATGAAGATAAGTAACTTTTCATTTTTGCTCTTAGGATTTATTTGTATGTTTTGCATTATATTATAGTTTCATGTAGATTATTTGCTGCATTTTCTTGTTTTGCTTGTTTTTGTTCGCCTAATGAAAAGGGGTATATCCCCTTTGTTCCTGTGTTTACTTGTTGTATTTACTTTAGGCCTATATACACATATTATTTAGGCTTATATATTGTTTTAATTTTTCATCACATCAAGTCGGCTTACTTTGTTTTTACCTCTAGGTAACCTCCCGTATCATATTTGATCCTTGATGTGTTTTGTGCCTTGTCCGTTGGATGTACCTCTCCCATTTTTAGTGTTATATTATACAAATATAATACAATTATGAGGGATTGTGTGGAATCTATTGGTCCTCGAGGTGAACTGGAGGGCATTGGGTACTATTTAGTAAATAGAAATTTAGAAAATAGCACCCCACGCCCCCAGTTCACCAAGGGGACCAATAGATTCCACGGAAGATCACAAATAAGATCGTTAAATATTTGTTTTATATATATCATTTCTAAATATATTTTTGTTAATTGATGGTTACATTTGATTAAATTACACAGCCAGAAGTAAGGTCCGAGAAAAGTGGCTTTTTTTATTTTTTTTTATGCATAGAAAATCGGCACAGAGCGCTGGTTTGATGATGCTCATGAATATTAATGAGTTTGAGACATTGATTTAAAAAGGCCCATAAACTCATCCAAATAGATTTAAATCAAAATACTTATGCATCTAGATGTATAAATGTTGTCAAAACATATTGAAATAAAAATATATTGAAATTAGTTGAAATAAAAATGCATATTAATGTGATTTCTAAAGTGATTTTTTTCATTGAGTGAGGTCAAATTTGGTCTTTACTTTACGACCAAGTTCTTCAATATCGATCGCCAGAACTTAAAAATAAATTGCTCATTAAAAGCTCATGTGCATAGGCTCTAAGCGCTGACTGTACATGTATGTACTCACCACTGTTCCAACGTAAAATTGTGCGAGGAATATAAATATTTCGAGTCCCGAATCGTCAATGTCAGTGAAATTATCAACGCCCGTTTACAAAGGCTTACAAAATTCTTCAAAAATCGATGCTCTATATACTTGATTTACTTCTTCGTATTGTAACTGTACAAAGAGTTGATGAATTCTGACAGTTCCTCTTTAGTTACGATTTGAAAACGCGGAGTTAAATACTCGTTTTATCGGCATCAAATTCACTGATTCAGCACAAGAGGCTGTCGTTTTGTTTATTGTCTGCAAAGCGTACCTTAAGTCAAAGTACCAAACGTATAGGAATAAATACGATAGTGTACTGACTCTGTGATTGCGTTTTTACGACATCATAGCGACCGTCAATTTTCATAGTAAATATTGGACTGAGTACTGCTTCTGATGGGGATGAGGCTAAAACGAAATAGGCTACTATCGCCCTCAAAAATAGATTCGCGAAATAGTGGTACTATTTATAATCATGTGACCAGCTTTTAACCAATCAATGAACAATAATGTATTTATGAATGATATATAAAATCCATTATAGTGGATTTTGAGTGGCCTATACTTCATTATAAGTTTTGGGTGATTTTATTTTTATTTTTTCATTCACGATGATTTTTGACAAATTACAGCATTTTTTCATATGAAGGCAAAAACAACCTTGAACCCAAGACGGGAACGAGGGACCAGCCAGAAAGTAATAGATGGACAGTCATTGATCAGACAAACACTCCTGCTAAGTTTGGTTAAAGTTGTTTATATTTTAGTTGAGTTAAAATAGTTTGTGTGGAGCAAAAAAAAAAACCAACAACAACAACAACAACAACAACAACAAACAAACAAACAAAACAATGGAACCAAAACTAGAGACAGGAAACCATCCAAAAAGCAAAAGCTGGATAGCTATTGCTCATGCAGAGTGTACTGAGGTCCCATGCAAATGAGCTAATAATGAGCAATGCAAGATTTCGATCTGACGCTCGATATTACACAATCTTGGTTGCGAGATTTTCTTTATTAACGTAACGTGGCGATTAAGCTGACTTTGAACCCTTATTACCTGAAAAAAAAAATCAAATGCAAATTGGGAACGTGGGTATAAAAATTTGAAGTTTTTCCCATTATAATGTCAGTAAAAGAATTTGTTATTGATAAAAATTATGCATTATATGGTATTTTCTATAAAAATCAACGATTTTGAACCTTTTTAAACATTCAAATTTCACCCTTACATCAATTGTGTTTTAGAAGAAAAAATGACGCCAGTTTGGTCGATTCTGCTAGTAAAAATATAAAACTCAAATTAATGAAATTTGGAAAATATATTTTGACTTTAAAATTGAGGAGAAAACAAGGAGAAATAAATACGCTGATGTGGTATATGAAAGGTACCGAATATAGGCTCTTCATACTTGCCTGCGATTTGTATTGCGATAACCAGGCACTAAGATTTCGATAACCAGCACCTTTTGTCACGACGGGTCATCTGATGCCAGTAGCGTGCATGGAGCTCATACCTTGCGCTTTGAATGGCTCGGTCCTCGCTCTGTAGAAATATTTCACGTGAAAACAATTTATATAAATTGTGTCAAAAATTCGAGAATTTCATTCGTGACAGTGAATAAATGAAGAAAAATAAACACGCAACGGCAAAAAAATATATAGAAATTTACAAAACGACTATGATGGGACTCGAACCCACGATCTTCAGATTTAGATTCTGATGCCATCACCGCTAGACCACGGGACTGGCTTGTTAGCTAACGGCATTTACTCAATATATTCTGCATAATTGGCAGGTCATGTTAATAAAAATAATCTCGCAACCAAGATTTTGTAATATCAATCGCGAGATCTGGAAAACACATTGCTCATTATAAGCTCATTTGCATATGACCACAGGACACACCGAAAATGCAAATAATTGGAATGGTCTATAGATCAATAAAAGTGCTAAAAATAGTTACAATAAAACAAATATAGAAATAGAGATCTTGCACATGTTGAAGGCGTCCGTGACTTTTATTTTATAGTAAATTTGTATTTTCCCCCCGAAGTTTTGTGTGTGTTTTGTTCGTTTTAATTGTTTCTTTTCTTTCTTCTGTCCTTTCTTGTGTTTCTTTTTTCTCCTTTAAAAAATCGTTTAACTCCATAATGATATGTAGAGTGCCATCTCTAAATTCAACAATGATTACATTACCAGCTGAGTCAGAAATAATGTAAATACTATGGGATGATGAACTCTTTTTAAAATATCTTTTCATATATACTTTCAGCTTTTCAGTTGGACCTCAGTTTGCGGACATTCATCTAGAAATGCCGGACCAAGACATTTGCAGCGTTTTCGAAATATCCGGTTTTGCCTGTGATTGTAACGATCTAACATGTTTACCTTGTAGTCGGGGATTTTATGGAATATATGAATATGAATGGTCAGTTTCTACACAATGTATTCCTTGTCCTGCAGGTTAGTATTATGAACTGATCAGGCCTGTCTCCTTAAATCTGAACAAAGTTGCTCATTTAATGGTTTGATGTGGCGGTATGCATTGGGAGTACACCGCCCTGGAAGCTTCTCCCGATATTTCTCTAACACGTGCTAAGTTTCTTCTCCCTCGTTACCCTTGACCTATTGAATATCCAGGTTATTGCATTATGGAAATTCCTATTTTTACAGTAAATACGCAGAATATATTTAGTAAATCCCCATTAGTTAGCCTTAACGGTAGTGGCATCAGACTATAAATCTTAAGATCGTGGGTTCGAGTCCCGTCATAGCCGTTTTGTAAATTTCTATATTTTTTTGCCGTGGCGTGTTGATTTTTCTTCAATTATTCACTGTCATGAATGAAATGCTAGAATTTTTAACATAATTTATATAAAAGAACCCAAAAGGTTACTTTTCAGTCAAAAAATAATTTTCACATGAAATGCAAATATCAACACAGCGAAGGCCGAGCCCTTCAAAGTGCAAGGACTCGGCTCCATGCACGCTAGAAGATGATCCGTCGTGACAAAAGGTGCTGGATATCGAAATCTTTATGCCTGGTTATCGCAGTACAAATCGCAGGTAAGTATGAAGAGCCGATATTATATACCTTTCCTACACCACATTAGCGTATTTATTTCCCCTTGTTTTTCCTTCAATTTTATAGACAAAATATATATTTCAAATTTCACCAATCTGAGTTTTCATATTTTTATTAGCAGAATCGACCAAACTGACGTATTTTTTTTCTAAAAGAAAATTGATGTAAGGGCTGAAATTTGTTTGTTTAAAACGGCTCAAAATCGTTTGTTTTTGATAGAAAATACCATATAATTGCATCATTTTTATCAATAGCAAAAATATTAACTTACATTGTAATTGAAAAACTCACAATTTACATACTCACGATCCCAATTTGCATTTGCTTTCTCCTTTTTCAGATAATAAGGTTTCAAAGTCAGCTTTATCGGCAAGTCACGTTACTAAAAAAATCTCGCAATTAAGATTTTGTAATATCGATCGTCAGATCGAGACATTACATTGCTCATTATTGCTTGAGTTGTGATCTTTGTTATCATTACGATTCATGATGTCAATAAGCACAAGAAAGGTCATTTGCATAGGACCTAAGTACTCACTGTGTGGTTACAAAGCACAATGGTGTCGCCTGCGTATAAAATATTTACAGATCCCACTACCTAGGGAGCAAAACATGTCTTATGTTAATAATTTAGACTAAATGATTTCTGATCATGATTCATAAATTGATCAGAAAAAGTGTGACACACCACTAAATGAAAAAACACACACCCCACATACATCCACCACCACAACCATTTGACCATTTCTCAACACAGGATTAAATATGTACATTTCAAGACCGTAAAAGTATACATTTTCAAAGCTCATATTACAAGGATACCAAATATAAAAAATAATCACTGTCTCATTTAAAACTAATTTTGATTTTCTTTGTGTCTTTTGAAGGAGGGTATTATCAGAATAGATCAGGACAAACGGCGGAAACCTACCAGGGAATCGGCTGCAAACGATGCGTAAAAGGAACCTACGTGCCCCCCAACCAGGCCCCTGGAAAAGATCCCCAAGATTGCCAAGTATGCCCAGCAGGTACTGACAAGGATCAGTTTGCCGGATATAGAGCTTGCCCATGCCTAGAAAACTACTATAGACTCGATAGATTCGGGCCATGTTATGAATGTCCAAAAGAAGGCGTAAATTGTTCTGAAGAGTACCAAAAACTTCTTGAGGGCTATTGGTGGACATGGAATTTTGATGGAAATGAAACAGCAAAGGGGATTCGATTGTCAGAGTACAGGAAATTTGTACAAAATATTCTGACATGTAATGAAACGTATGACAAAAATACAACTCTCTACGATGGCAAACTACCAATTCCTATTCTATGCCCACAAGGCAAAGATTCCTGCAAAAACGGAGATGGTATAGAACCAACTTGTGGAAAAGGCTACAAGAACAAAAGCTGGCTGTGTTCGCAATGTGATGATGACTTCTACTCTTGGTTTGGGATTTGTGTTCAATGCCCGCCTAAATGGCAGCTCGTCGTCGAAGTCCTGGGCGTTATTGGTTTAGTTGTGATCTTTGTTATCATTGCAATTCATGATTCGAATAAGCAAAAGAAGGCTGGTAGATTACTTTTGGACACGATTGTAGCTAG
>JXSR01S026169.1:44014-66694 GCA_000969725.1 Ophiothrix spiculata
CTTCTAAAGTAAATCAAATTTATCTTCAGAAATATTCTACATAATTCAATGAAACATCAGCATAATAGACCTTTATGAACTGTATACATTGCCTGTGATAGTGTTTTAGAAGGTAAGAGGTTGTAAAATTAGTTATACTATAGTGTTAGTTAGGGCGTACACCATACGTCATACGCCTGAGCTGGCAGTAATTGAGGGCATATACCATATGTCATACGACTGGAAAAGGTTAATATAATTATTCAGGCTCTTCGTATTTTTCGTGGGAAAAAGAATCAAAACTTTCGTATCGCATATCTCCCAAGCTTAGATTCTTGTTTTTACAACTTTTTAAACTCCAACACACATTGCTTCAGTTACACGCGATTTGTGTCCACTAATGAGGAAGACTCAGTTGGAGACATAGATTTAAAGGGGAGATACCAGGCTTTGTATACCAGCCCGTGTAATGGCGTCGTCAGCCATGGAGCTCAAATTGGGGGTATTCGGGTCCACTCGGTTCCCGGTAAAATCAACTCCGAGAGCTGAGACTTGGTTACGCGTAGAGACAACCTGCGCAAATAATAATTTACGCGAATGATACGCCAACCTGCACGCAAAGAGTGTGTGCGTGTTTCAATATTCGCGCTTTATGACACGGTGCTATGCCTCATCGGCAAGCTGTCGGTCAAACCCGAATACCCCCAATTTTGTCTCCATGCCGGATAAAAATGGCGGACATGTCTGGTATCTCCGCTTTAAATCTATGGTTGGAGATTTAAATTCAAATGACACAGACTATCCTGAACAGCTCGTATATTTTGAAAAATAACATTATGTTCAACATAAATAACAATAACTGACAGAATTAGCACCCGAATTTGCTATTTAATTCATATAATTTATTTGTGCATGCGCACAATATACTATAATTTAAGTGTTAAATTTTGATCTCTAATTTTGACGCGAATGGATGGCGCAATCGATTAGCGTGCCTTGCTATATGTATTGTGAGATCGTGGGTTCGAGTCCCACTGACTTCCATGTATATATTTTATTTTCTTTTTATATCAATTAGATCTTATAATTTTCTTTAACATATCACTCTGTAAGGCACAGTTCTTTTTCTTTTCTTCTTTTTTCCTTTTGCAATTCAGATAAGATAAAAGATTGAATTTATTATTGAATCTATATGCTACTGCCATACCCAGCGGAAACAGCCAAGGAATTAGGCATCTCTTGATGATTTACTGGTACAAAAAGCAATAGAGAGTCAAAATTAGGTTGAGAAAGGGTACGCGTCTAAACTGCTTATATGATTACAGCAGCTGTGAGTTTCTAAAGTTGACTAATTTTGCCAAGAACGTAACAAATTTTAGTGGAACAAATTAACAATATTTGAGATTCTGTAAAATCGCCCACCCCTAACTTTTCGAAGGGAAATATCTCGCTGACATAGAATTATTAACGATTGTTTATGTGATCGAGCCTGAACATATATCATTGTCAATTCCACGATCATTAATGTAGTACAAAAATGATTTAGTATGGTTATGGCCGGACGATAAGCTGGTCTATTTATGATAGTGGTCAGATATGATAGGAACACTTGTACATAGTGAATAAAAAAGCATGTCAGACAGTGGTGTAGCCAGCACGGGGCAAGGGGGGCAATAGAGCGGGAAATAGGGACAGCAAGCGGGAAAAATCGGGAAGGACAAGACAGGAAACATAGGGGAAAGCAGAAAATTGTGTCAAGATATGTTCAGAAAACGCTTAAAACCTCTTTTTTTTTTTTTGCTTGTTAGTTTTTAAAATCGACTTGCATTTATTTTGGGTGTACGAAAATTAATTTGTTGCCAGGAAAAATTGGGAAGAAATGTGGGAACGCCGTGGGAAAATCAGGACAAAATGTCTTTGCCCCCCCCCCCCCTGACCAAAAAGGGTGTCAGGTATGTCAGAAAAAGTAGGTCAGGTTTTGGAAGATTACCAATATCTGTTAATCAAGCACAGTACAAATAGGCCCGGTTACACCACATTTTCTCTGCAGCTGTTCCAAGTATCAACCTAAGGGTCAAGAAATACACGGTCCTGAAGGTAGATTACACCCAGCCATTGAACAGATCGAGTCTCAAAACTGTAATTTGAGAATGTAGAAAAATATGGCATACATCTTGACTTTTCTTTTCTTTTTTTTCATTTGTTCATTTCAGATCCATCAGAATGTCAATCATGTTTGTGACCTCTCTCTACATCATAACCACCCTGCCATGGCTTCTAGTATCAAGCACCACTGTACCTGATGAGAGTCAGTCTTCCATGACTTGTAATAACTGCTGTCAGGGGCCTTCAGGTATACCCGGCGTACCTGGGGCCGCTGGCATTCCGGGTGCCCCTGGAGCTGCAGGTACCCCTGGTGGTTTTGGCCCCCAGGGGCCCCTCGGCCCAAAGGGCGAGCGCGGCGAGCCCGGATTGCCTATTAAAGGCTCAAAAGGAGAGGCCGGAGTAGTTGGACCATCCGGGCCCAGCGGTGGAATTGGGTTGCGAGGGCCCCCAGGAAAGGTGGGCCCCATGGGCATACGAGGCCCCCGTGGTGAAAACGGATTAGATGGAATAGGAAATCAAGGTGTGAAAGGAGAAAAAGGGGAGGCTGCAAGCACATCTTTTGCTGGATTCACTGTTGTCAAGACAAGCAGCCAATCAGGTCCAGGAATTGTTACCTTTGACACAGTGGTCACTGATATTGCTGGTGATTATGACACCAACACACACAAATTCACCTGCAGTCTCCCTGGATATTACTTATTCACCTTCAATGTGGGTTCAAGAAGCACTAATAACCTTTTGATACAGCTGTTGCATAATGGTAATCAAGTTGTTCATACGTACACATATCAGAGCAGTGGTACAAATACTCATTCAGGATCCAACTCTGCACTGCTCCTTATGGCAGCTGGTGATCAAGTATGGCTGTACAATGTCTATAACAGACAAATATATTCAGCATCTTCTCAAAAGGTGACAACATTTACAGGGATTCTGCTTCATGCTACAATCTAGTGGACTGTTGTGTACTATGTCTGGGCGTCATATAGGGCAATATTCAAGTTTATAAAACAGTGAAGCTAACTCGATATGAGTACAACAATCAAGACAAACTAAATAAACTGTGCATACAGACTTGTAAAATGGTAATAAATCCTTTGAATCCTGGCCATTCCTTGTGTATCTGTTCCACTGTCCCGGGCCAACCGGCTCATCGGGTATAGGTACATGTTCAAAGGGTTACCATGTTCACACACATAACAAAGTATTGGTTGAAACTATTAGTTGTATATAATGTAATGGATTAATTTGATACACAGAATACAGAATGTTTGGATTAAAACAAGATTTTGGGTTGAAAATGATAAACAATGAATAATGAAAATTATTTAGAGAATAAAAGATAAGATTTATTGTTTTGCCTTTCATCTATCGTCTCATAATGGATGGGCGAACATTATTTTGAGTAATGGTTGCCCCCGCACCATGAGACGATAGATGACAGACAAAACAATAAATCGCCATCTTTTATTCTCATTCTTAGTCACAAATTTGAGTCATTTATAAACCAAAAACGATGTAAATTATTGCCAAAAACTATAAACATTATCATTGAAAAAATGTACACCTCTATTCAAACATGAAATATTCCAAACCCAATAAAGCTGTTCGCGCCGGATGTGTGCGTATACCTGCATCGCGCCGTAATTTTGAACGCGCGGCTCCAATGCATTTCACACGGAACGCACTGTCATCTATCGTTTCATAATGGATGGCCAAAATTCCTTATTAGGAAGTAAAATCGCACTCAGTGACTAAGAATAAGAAATATAGCTAGGAGGTTTAATATAAACTCAACAAATGGCCACAACACAATAATAGCAAGAAATGATTTGAGATAACAACATTAACAGAGTTTTACAGTTATAAGGGTTTTGCTTCTATTATGGTCTAGGGCAGTGGTGGGCAACCTACGGTAATATGTACTTCTTAACTATCTTAATGTCTCTGGCAATTTGGCCCTTTGGCCACGAAAAGAGTACTTTTTTTAAATAAAATCTAAAAATCTAAATCATTATGGTAGAAAATGATATCGGTCAAAACATTGGAGTACACTCCCGGTACTAATCCAAGTTTAGTAGACTTTAAACTTTAAAGTCTACTAAACTTTAATAAAGTAATATACAATATTTCACACTTTTTTTCTCATTTTCCATTCAACTAGAGACTAAAATTCTAGGCAGCCAACAGAATACCTAGTTCCAGCAATTAGACGTAAACAATTAGTTTGAAGTTGTTTAGCATAGATAACAGCAAAATATGATCAATTTGCCAAGAATAATTGAACATCCTGAAAAAACTAATTTTTCCAAACTTAAGAAACAGTTAAAAAAACCATGCACAAATGCTTGTATGTATAAATACAAAATATTAACCCAGCCATTTTATTTCACTTCAGAGGCCGTTTATCTAAAATCTTCCTTCACAACTTTGCGCATATAACGAGAAAGCAGGTCACATATGCTGCCTACAACATCACAAATTATTCACATAATGATATCATTCATAGAGTCCCATAAGAATCAATCCTTGGGTAGTTTCATTCTAAATCATTAATGGCATCCCAAGTCCTTTTCTTCGAGATGACTTCACTTCTAAAGATGTTATATCCAAAGAGAGTATGAAAATGTGTTTTCAAACTAATTCTTGCAAATTTTCAGCTTTAATAGTTTAATATATTCACTACAAATATCAATTAACAACACCTCAATTCGAAAAAAAAAATCAATTCCAAAGACCCTATTTCTGACCAAAAAATGAGTTCTGTAAGACCCTAGGAACTTATATATATAGGGGAATCTGGACTCACCGCCATTTTTATTTGACTGCTGTGTAAATCCTGGTGGCCATCTTGGATTGTCGCTCATGGAGGGTTAGTTATTGTCCCTCCGGCATTTTGCGTCTCTGCGTACCACACTTAATTCAAAAGTTTTCTATACAGATTAGTGGAAAAATTTGGTGTACTTTGATCAGAGCAAGATGCTATACACGCTACTTATAACACAGACACGGTTTGCGCGTGAAACAAATTGCATATGCTGTACAGATTGTCCACAAATGATTTATACCCGGCTATCGGATTTTTTTGTGGAGCATTGGGTGAGGGTTTGGTCAAATCTTGTTAATTTTTTTTCAGTAACACATATCTTTAGGTTTCTGAAGAATTTTGAATTTTTCAAATCGCATGTTCCTGTGAAAAGTTCTAGAGATTTTTCCAAACAAGGTATATTTTGCGAATTATAAATTTGTAATCAGAGCAATTATTGAAATTAAACATTCAAATACAATTGACTGTTTTAGTTTCTAAAATATGTTATGTTTCTAAAGTTAAAACGTAAAATTCAATTAAGGTTTTATTGATTGACTGTGATGGATATAAAGAGTGTCCTTGAGAAAGAAATAACAATTTTGGTTATGCTGGAACAGCTTTGTAAGATGTTACCTGCCTGAGGGAAACACTGTCACTTAGACACTTTACATTTGACATTGCTAATGACAACAGGAAGTTAGTGGAATATTGAAGGGTATTATGGGTAAAAACTCAACATTAGGACCAGTATTAATTTGTCGACGGAAACCTCAACGCGGGGAAGTAATTTGACAATACCACCAAATTGTGGTTCTTCAACTTGTCCTCCAATATTTTTTCCTGCTCCATCTCGCTCTTCTGAGTAGGAATAGAATCAGAACTCTGCAAGCTAAGTTGGTTTTTTGTAGATCATAGAAAATTGCAGAAGCAAAGTATCAAGACTTTAATTTGGTTGAGTTGTATTTTAAACTTTAAAAACATTGGTTACTGCACATATTACAAGTATTTTTTATACCTGCATGATTATTTGTACAGATTAAAAATCTTGTTTGCATCAATTTTCAATAACGTCATTACACAAGGCAATGAAGCATGATATTATGATGAAACCTATGGACAATGTAGAAGACTTATCCCCTATTGTAGAAAAGCTTTTGGTTTTATGAAAAATTATGATTTGATATTTTTTCAGATTTTTTGAAACCAGGTTAAATCATTTGCGGACACTCTGTATATGCATCAAGTGAAGATTTACTCAGCTCAATCTGTCTGGATATCAAGCCATTTTCCAAAAATATCCAGAGGTACAGTAAGACCCCATATAGGAAAACCCCTGCAGCAAATATCTACCAAAATATTTTTAGTTCCCACCTTAGAATTTAACGTTGACATGTATTAAATAAAAATCTCTTATTCAAATCACAGGAGTTCATGCGCCAAATTTGCGTAATGTTTATCATATGTTTTACAAAACATGAATGTTTTTTACGCTTTAAGGTACTCACCCCTCTCGTGAAGTAGCGTTCTGTCTAAGGTTTCTGTCAACATGCTTTATGTCGACATAAAGCATATCTCGTCATGTCGATATGAAATCTCATTTGTCGACAAAACTGGGCAAGTAAAAATTTCATAAAAACTTACGTTCAATTTTCAATTTATGGCTGTTTATTATAGCAGTTGAGTTTTAAAGTGTTGTATAAATAATTTGATAAATACCTTTATTAGTTGTTCGTCATTTGCAACCGTTTTTTTAAAGTTATTGATGGTTCACAACAAAAAAGCTACAAAATATAAATTTTACATCATCCACATTGTCGTACGCAGAAAAAACTAGCACATGACTATTAGATTATAGCTAAGTCTACGTCAAAAACGGGTCATTAAGCTCCAAATAATTTTGTTTTTCCCGCAAAAAAACAACTCTTTGATATCAACTTTATGTCGACACATATGTCGACGTCGACAACAAATTATTGCGATATGTCGACATGAAAAAACAGTCTCGACAGAAACCTTAGTTCTGTCACATTTGGGGGAAGGAGGACTTGATTTTATATGGTTGTAAATGAAGTCAACTAGATTCTTGAGTGCATTGCGATTACTTTATAGGCTTTGCCAACTTTTGTAGTCTGAAGTGCCTATGAAGCCTTGTAGGTCAATAAGATTTTGCTTCTTTGTCCATTTAAGATGTCTGGTTCATAATAGATATGACTGAAATTTTCTGGTAAAAATTGACAAATAAAAAATGGGGGTCACCGGACTCCTTTTTGCATGCGAGTCAGTTTAAAATAGCATTTTTGGAGCTTTCCGGAAAAATTAGTACAGGGGTCTATGGGAAATGTGGCAAAAGTGGTTTTATTTAGTGTTTCGTTTTTTTCACAAAATTTGTGCAAAAGTATGTTCTATAAAGGGGCATTGGACAAGTTCAGCACCATCCCCAAACTTTCCCTAAAGTATTTTGAGATTTTTTGCATCATTTGAAGTATTAGCAGTAATAATGACAGCATGCAAAGTTTCATTGTCAAATTCAAACCCTATATCAAAATATTTAGATATTCTTTTATGTTTAATTATCGTTGTCAGGAGATCTAATGCAAACTCAAAATTTCTTTTGATTTATCTGCAATCTATGATGTTTAAGGAATGTTTTACAAACAAGTTTTGGTCTCTTTCTTGATTTAAAGCATCAATAAATACATTTATAGAATAGCCTCGATCGATCATACCCAAGATCACTAAACAAAATAAAATTCAAATTTTAGAATTTTCTATTAAAGGTTTTGATCAATATTTTTTTTTCCCGATATCTGGTAATTTACTGTTATTTTCTAACATATGAAGTGTAAATCATACTCAAATAAAATTTACAATTTTGTGCAATGCCCCTTTAATCAACAAAATAAAAAGTGGGGATCACTTCAGAAATGTGACATTTTTTGACTTCAAAACACTATTTCGCGTATACTGCGCATGCGTGTTGCTGCACTTGCAAAATCAAAACAAGTGTGTACCAGTACGCTTTGACCAGAGTACACCTTAAATAATGTGTTTTAGTTATAAAAGAATTCCTTGAAGTAGCATTTTTTGCCATTAAAGCAGTGGATTATTTTTCTGGAAATATTTTTCCCTCCACCACTCCCAGTGAAGCGATTGTGGTCATTATAAGTAGATATATATTTTGAAAAACTTTATTGAAATTTTATTTTAAACCCACAACATTCCACAATATATAAAACAATAATTACACTTTGCTGAAAAGTTTATCGGCAAGGTTACAAATTTACCAATACATGTCTTGTCCGACAAACAAATATGCCACTGCCATGATTTCATAATTTAAAATTTACACAGTATAAGCACAATTTTAAATGGAAGTGATATTAAATGAATCATTAGTCTCTTATCCATTCACACAAAGAGGTATGGAGCTACAGCTCCAATCTTGAATTATGTATAGACCTATTCATAGTATAAATTGTTAATCAACTGTATAGATCAAGAAAAATCAGAATTATGTAGTTTTATGTTGAGATGAATTATTAAAAAAATAAGTAACTACTTCAAAGGAAAGGAAAAGCTTTCAAAATCAGTGTTTGCGTAGTTTTATTTCTTTAGTCTCTTTATCTCAGTACCAAAAGTATGGCTAAAAAAAGAGGAAAATATAACTCCCTATTAAATGAACAACTGAATTCCTCTTTTTAAGCCTAAAACTGGCATCTCTGATTCTACACATTTGATATACTTGATACTACAATAAAAAGCATTGACCATCTGCTCATTTCTGCGGGAATATTCCAAAGTAAAAGGAAGTATCTTGCATGTGATCTGGAATTAACATACTGCCTTTTTCCATTGAGGGGCAGATCTGCCAGAATGAACATGACGCTCAGATTCCCCCTATATGAATCACACCCGAAATAACCGATGCCTGGAATACCCCACATCTCAGTTCTATTCAAATTTTATCAGGTATAAAATGAAGTGACAAAATCTCTTTTCAGTGTTGAAGTGATAACGTAACTCACCCAGTTACTGGATCAAGCACATCACCTGACAACAGTTAGTGGAATACTTTTGTGTGGTGATCAGTTCGTTTCATCTTTTGGCCAGTTTGTTACATGTAATCTGATTATCACCTAGACAACTGGATCACGCTTTCTGGTTTGGAACTATCCATGTACGGGCTAAATGTATGTAATAAAACATTTTCCCAGAAGTCAGCCACTGACAGTTTGTTTGTGGCAGTTATTTTGTGAACACATACTCAAAGTCATGAGCATAGGCATGGAGCTGTCACTACCTTATAAAAGGGGTGTCGTGGCCAAGTGGTTAGAGCATCAGGCTCCCAATCCAAGGATCATGGGTTCGAATCCTGGCACTGCCGCTTGCGCTTCTAAAAGCCCCAACAGTAAAATTGTCACGTCTACATGATCAGCCAATATATGACTGATTAAGTCTAGAGTTTAAATTAGAGTGGTATTCATACCAGCTTGGTGAAATACAGCTATAGCTGTTCTACCGAGTATCCAATCGGATCAATTCAAGAGACAAAATGTACACTCGCTTGAGAGACTGCTGCAAACGCTATACCGACTACATATTCACAAATTATTAAATCCACAAACAATAGTATACGAAATGGATATTAGGCTCAAATGTCAAGCAGAGTCCAAATTAGGTCCACACTTCTCAGAAACAAAACTCTATGTATACTCTATCAATCTTGAAGTATGCAACAAGTAGCGGATTAACTCTTAGCTTACCAACGGCTACTAGAGTCGCCAGTCAATCACATCTACATGTTTCTGCTTTAGCTGAAATGTTCATGATCCAAGAAGTTAATTGCCCATTAGATTGATGATTTGTAAATCAATTATTGGAAAATTATTGATGTCAATAAAGTAAGTACAATACCAACACACATCAATTATTGATCTAAACAATAGAGGTATTGATCTAAATCAATATTCAATAAACTAGTCAATGGACTTGTCAATTAGATGATGGATTTGAAATAGCAGTCAATAATTGACTATTGTTTGATAAGTTACTCCAAAACCAGACACAGGATTAGGAATTTTCAAAATTATCTAGTTTTGTAAGGGTTAACACACAAAAACCAATATGACCATACGGGGAAGTAAATTAGTCTGTATTTCTCAAATCATAACAAGGTACCAAATCTTGCCGAATATTTAAATGAATTTTTTTTACAATGTTTGTCCTTGTTTAGCCAAAAATGATACCAAAATTATGAAGGATCCATGTAAAAATATATTAATACGCAGTGATTTGGCCTTAATCAATCCTAATCAATCATAACTAGTCTCTTACACAATACAAAACCACCAGTTCACAATGTTGAAGAATACAAGGGATATGCTATGGATCTTGTAACAGAGTCTGATTTCTTGTTGCATACTTCAAGGTTTATAGAGTAAAGTAGGTCTGTGTCTATGTACGTAGATGGTAATCATTCTTATATTTACAGGGGTATATAGCAGACTTATTGTTATTTGGAATGGGTATCAGGTTACTTTACGCACTTTACGTTCCGGCTTTCTCAAGATACCCTATTCACTCGTCTAATTCAACTATTTTCCATCTGACAATCTCCTTAAATTAACAAAATCCCCATTTCCAAAAGTTTGACAAATAGTATACTCTATGACCGACACTTCATTTAAATTATTTTAACAATTTTTGTCACGCTAGTACGAAAGCGCTCAACTATAGCATGATCTAAATTCAGAAAATGAGTAGTTGAATTGGACGAGTGGATACGGTACCAGAACTCAGAACTCAGATCTCAAATCTGCCGGTGAGCGTTCATTTTGGTTTCAATGCCGCACTGTTTGAAATTCACTCCAAACATCATCCGCAACATTTCCTCTCTCAGTCAATTTAAATCCGAGTTAAAAACCCATCTCTTCCCTCAGGCGTTTCCCGATTCTTAATTTTTCGTCGTGTTTGTCCTTGTTCATTGTTTTTGTTTTCACACGCTTTGAGATCCTTTGGATGATTTTTGCGCATTCTACGAACACCTAATCATTATTATTATTATTATTATTATTATAGGGGGATTTGGGGTTTTTTGGTTATGTGGGAATACTGAAGACAAGCACAAATGTTTTGGGTTCAGTGTGACATACCATTCATGTGTAGTAGCATTTGCACGTTTTTGCCCCAATGCATAACCATATCTCTAAACTCAAAGTTGGGTTTTGAAAGGATTTAAATGAACTAAAATATCACCATATTTGATGGACCCTTGGCTGATAATGCCATTACACCAGGTGGTATATGGAATTTGGTATCTCTTCTCTAAACACAGATCTATATAAAAAAAAACAGATTCCTCACTTTGTCACAATTTGACCAGCATCGGCTGATTTCTGTAACCAAACCCATCACCATATCTCTGAACTCAAAGTTGGGTTTTGAAAGGATTTAACTGAACCAAAATATCACCATATTTGCTGATAATGCCATTACACCAGGTGGTATATGGAATTTGGTATCTCTTCTCTAAACACAGATATAAAAAGCAGGTTCCTCACTTTGTCACCATTTGACCAGCATCGACTGATTTCTGTAACCAAACCCATCACCATATCTCTGAACTCAAAGTTGGGTTTTGAAAGGATTTAACTGAACCAAAATATCACCATATTTGCTGATAATGCCATTACACCAGGTGGTATATGGAATTTGATATCTTTCCTCTAAATACAGATATAAAAAGCAGGTTCCTAACTTTGTCTCCACTTTTAACCTCCATGGAGACCAATCTGAAGGTAACCAGGTTTGGTTACAGAAATAGGCCGATGCTGGTCTACGTACAATTTAACAAATGATGGCACAAAAGATATCGCGTCTTAAATGCAATACCTTTGAATTGAA
Organism: Ophiothrix spiculata; assembly: GCA_000969725.1. Taxonomy (NCBI): domain Eukaryota; kingdom Metazoa; phylum Echinodermata; class Ophiuroidea; order Amphilepidida; family Ophiotrichidae; genus Ophiothrix; species Ophiothrix spiculata. The sequence goes on from JXSR01S026169.1 coordinate 55,812, forward strand.
GAACACAAACCGACTAGCAACAGACATAGAATGATGTACATTTTTGGCAAGAACCAATTACCCCATGGTGGTGGCCATGGGGTGGTATTGGTAGTTTGAGATCATCTTTTTAGGCCCTTGAAAGTTGATTCCTAGTTTCCTGTTTGCCGCCCAAGTGACGTTTTTTGGACCGCGTCGCCAAAACTTAAATCCCAAAATAATTCATTATTTCATTTTTTGCAAGAAAAGGATGCTTTTGTTGAGTTTTTCATGATTTTAAAGATGAGTTTTGAAAGTAAGATTCTTGCAACAGATGCAAGTATTTTTAAAAAACAGAACAAGTTCATAGAAGTCAAAAATGTACCTCAAGACATATAGAGGTACACAGGCTCACATGTTACCCCGCGATTTACATAAATTTCAATGAATAATTAAATGTGGGAAATAATGAATAATGAAAGAGTCACCTCGTCACAGATGAGAGCTGAATGCAACAGGAACCTAGGAATTAACTTTCAAGGGCCTTATATCTTGTGTTCAATAAGTTCATTGATCTGATCCAAGTAAAGTAAAAGGTTCACTTACTGCGGACGTTTCGATGGAGACTACCATCTTTCTCAACGCTAGATGAGTGACTGGTGATGGTAACCACTGACGCTGCTTCTCGTAGAGCTTGCAGTGTTGCCAAATGATTTTTGGTGGTTTCCAGAAACACATCAAAAATGTGTGAAAATTGATACTGTCCCTTGTCTCTATTCATGGTAGCGTCAGAAGCAGCATCAGTGGTTACCGTCACAAGTCACTCATCTATACTTTGACAAACACTAAATAGGCGGGAATCATGAGGCTTTTCTCCATCCGCAAGTAAACATAATCCCAGTAACCCGCGCGCTGTAGATACTGACGCGCGATTCACACATGAATAGCTGTATCAATTCACGATGTGAAGAGGCTCGCCAATTTGGTGTTGATTATAGTATAGCGTTGAGAAAGATGGTAGTCTCCATCAAAACATCCGCAGTAAGTAAACCTTTTACTTTACTTGGATATACTTGAATGAACTTATTGAACATTTTATCTACCGATCCTGATGAACTTATTTAATCAGGCCTTATATCTCGCCATGTGAGTGCAAGAAAGTCGTATCTGCAATAGCTGCCTTACGTCACAAATTTGGATTGCACACTGCATGACTTCCAGTCTTGAGTCAGTGGTTCTTGAAATGGTTCTTCAGGTGACACCATCACCTGAAGAACCATTTCAAGAACCATTGACATAAGACACAAACATTTTGAGGGAATTTTCACATTCTTGTGACAAGGTGTAAAATAAATATAACTTAGGGCAGCCATTACAGATACGACTTTCTTGCACTCACATGACGATCTCTCTCTCTATGTCTCTCTGTATCTATCTCTGTACTTACCACGACATTGATTGCAAATCTCCCACTCATGTTGAGTTTTAGCACATCTGTTTTCTTGGCTGGTGATTCTCTGACAAGAAAATATTTGATAAAAATCACAATCAGAATATTACAAAACATAAAAGAGTATATGAAATATAACTTTATTTCATAAATATTTATCAGGCAACCAAAAAGTATAATAATTGGTCAGTTTCGACTGATAGGAGCAGCTACTTCCCCAAATTTGCATTACCCCCATCCCTCAGAACCACACCCTTTGGGGGAAAAATTAAAATTTATTGCACCCCTGATCTCATATCACTTTAATTAGACAATAATAACTACGCACCATGAGGTCATTGTTTAAAATCGGAGGTGTTTGTTTTGGGCCAAGGTAAAAGTACTGAGGTACAAAACAAACACCGACAATACTTTATTCAACTTATTTCTTACTTAAAGATCTACTTATCCCTATAAGAGAATTTCGACCAGTCCAGGCTTGACAATCATCGCGTAATATGATAAACGCGTGTGTGTGTGGTGCATACGCGCTTGATGCGTTTTATGAGAAAACGCACTCAGCACTAAATGACATCTCATACACAGGTCATTACAAGAAGTCATTGTTACCTGATAATAACCGCGCAGTTGTTTGCGTAAAAGTAGAAATAATCTTATTAGATTGGATCGCGCTATTACGCAGGTTATTAATACAAGTTGAACATTCAAATTGCATCCGGCAGTTTATGCTGAAAATTTATTTAAAGCAAGTCTTACAGAGCATAATATTATTGCATTTACATCAGTGAAATATTTATGAGGTATAATAAAAAACAAATACGACACGGTTTATTTCAGAAAGTAGTAAAAATTCTTGATCCCTAAGTGTTGAATGTGTGACTACTTTCATCTTCTTCGTACGAGGAAGTAGTAACACACATCAAACATTGAGGGATAAGAAAATTTCGCAATAGACCAATTCAATGGAACCATTCCTGTGGTGTGTCCGGTGATGAAATGCGGTATCCCAAGATCAGGGGGTATCGACAGTGGATTGGATACATTTCATATTTATTTATTTTAAAATGGGTAGACTACTTAAACAGGTCTTTTTGGCCTCCCAGTCTACTCCTCCATATGTCTTCCTTAATTGTGTTTGTACTTTACTGTATTCCTGTAATTTTTTTAATGGAAATAAAGTTTGAATTGAATTGAATAGACCACAATTCATGCTGTCAAGAATGTAGTTCATACATGCTTTTATCATTCAAATGTCTCTGAAAGTGATAATTGTGGTTTTCTCAATAAAAAAGAAGGCCAAACGCGGTAATCGCTTGGCATTATTTTGATACTTTGGTACTTTGTTAACTTACTTTTGTAAGTGATAAAGTACTATCTCTGCTCCTTTTAAACTGGATGGTCCCCTTGGTTGGTGACGAAGAACGACAATGTAGAGTAACCCATATCTGAAAAAGAAAAAGTTTTGAAAGAAGCTGAGAAACTATTTTTACTTATAAAAGTGGAGATTCTACTTTTACTTATTGAAAAGTTTCGACATGAATAGGTCTAGGTTTAGGGGTCTAGGGGATCACTGACAATGAAATTCTAAAATCTATCTATTTTGGAAAAAAAAACTTCATGTGTGATATGCATGGGTTCAAACATTACATTGGCTTTTGCATCCGTGGGAACCCCAAGATTTAAAACTTCAGTGCTACCACTGACATGCTCAAGATTTGTAGTGGTGTTCGTTTTCTATGAAATATCACAATACCTACACAGCTTGTATTTCCAATTTCCCATACAACTTGTGATTTAGTGGGGAAGTATCAGACTTCCTATAGCACCTGTAATGGGATTGTCAACTCATGTCTTGGCCGAAATTAATTTCAGACACACAGATTCTGTTGTATGTAGGGGCAAACCATGTTAATTAGTGCTGTTATCAATATAGATTTTGAATGTTACTATATCGGAAGCAAATAATGCGACATATCGATACATTATCGACAATCAGTGCTAATGATTGAAGATAATATTGACTCTTACGGCTCCATTTAAATCCACTTTCAATACTGTCGGGATGAAAATTGCCATTTACATCTTTACATTTCCCTCACTATAACCTCCACTTATTCTTCCATCTATCGTTATTTAGTGTATATCTATTTTTTAAATTCGAAGAAATATTAATCACAATTTGACCGGTGTAAAAGCTAGTAGACACTAGGAAAACAGAACACCTCATCGGTGAGGGTTTTTTGGCTCATTTGTGGTGTGTCCATGGTGACATTTGGCATGCTGGTGTCGGTATTTGTTATGATACTGACATTGGTGTGTCAGATGTCTTTTATTGAATCTACCTGGGTGTGCTGTGGCCCTTGCCGTGTGGGGTGTGGCATGCTTGCGGGAGGAGTGCTGAGATTGTTCCATTTGAATGTTAGTCGGTTGTTGCCGGTCGCTTTACAGTTTTTGCATATTGTCCTTGTAGGCTCTTTTTTATATTCTGGTATTTCAACTATATGTGCAATTTGTGTCTTTTAAATTATTATATAATTTTTTATGACCCTTTTTATTCCAATTGTGTGCTGTATTATTTTTTATAAGATGTATGTAATTATAATGTAATATTTTTCAGTTAATTCTGTATAATGTATGTTTTGTATACATGTGCTATATATTCCTGAATAAAATCAAATCAAATCAAAATCACAACGATGTGCGCAGTACCATTACAAAAAGCTACTTGATTAGACAATCATTGCTTGACATGCAGATACACTACCTGCTGAACATGGTACATTATTCGCAACTAGTATTGTAGAGGAGATGGACTATACATCTTGGACTATAGATGGGGCTATAACAGTTTCTCAGACAGCTTGTATTCCTCATATCGTTTGTGTAGTGATACTCTAATTGCGAATAACGACATGTTGTTAGTATGTAAAACTTACGACGATCGACACCTTTGACAATCGATAACAGCACTAAAGGTGAACATGCTGTCTTTGCAACAAGTTGTAAGCACTTCACTTGTCTGTGTTCTGATGTTGAATGCCTCAATATACATTCGACAAGAAATACTTTACTTGAATATTGCACCATCTGAACACAAAGCATGCATGTTTGTCTTTAATAATTTAACATTTCAACAAACTAACATCTCATCTGCAAAAAACCTTTGTTGGTAAAGCACTATAAAGTGAAACGGACGTATTATATATGACGGGTGCTCTGGCAAAATGAGAGGAAAGTCGCAAACTTCAAAATTGAGTTGATGACATATTTTAAATCTGCATAATCTCAGCTTTTGAATGATATATAATATGCCACACTTTCTTTCTCCATTCTTCATTTGGAAACCAAAATCGAAAGCAGTCCACTGAATATATTGTAATTAAAATTTGCTGCAAATCGATTTCAAAGATACTGATTACTACAGTGTATAATAGCAACATGCAATCAATTAATCGTGAATAAATGCCCTTCCCGGCAAAATTGACCTTCAAAACTTTAAGTATAGGTAAACACATATGTATGAATGCATTTTACACTAGCGGTTTAAAGTATTTCCGCACAAACACATTATTCAGCCATATCTCAAAAGGCGTTTATAAGGAAACTATCGGGAAACTTATGTTGCTTTTGGTCAGATCTGATAGGTAATCTAGTTAAGTGTAAAATTGAGTACCGAATGGGATCAACCCCCTCACGTACGGGTAGGGGGCAACAACACAGATGGGTCGAAAAACGTGATTTTTAGGTCAAATTTGATTCAGGTCAAATTTGATTTGACAACGACCTGGGTCAAGATCACTTCACCGCTCAAGTTGAGTAGTCGTATGGAATATGTATATGTAATAGAGTGAAATGCAGACGATTAAATATCCTGGATACGCTTGACTGCTGAGCCTTGATATGACACCGAGCAATAATTTTCCATATCATACACAGGCTGAACGAAATAACAAAGTTATCATACCACTAAGTCAATCTTAATCAGCAAAATATTTCTTTTTTTCTTTTTCAGCAACTTTTTTAGCTTTAGTTCACAAAAATTAACATAAACAAATCTCTTTTAATGAACATTTTACATTTAAAATGCAATGTTACGACGCGCACAGTGACAGGATATAATGTGTCTCGGTGCACTCTGTGGCAAGATACGAAATATACATTATTTTTTTCCAAATATGGTCATAAATTCTCTTAGTGATACGATAAAATTCAATCAAGATCAAGATCTTGCCAAGCTTGTCTAAACTATAGATTGGGGCTCTCCACATGGAAAAATCAATCTGTACTTCGCAAATCTAGATGCATGTAGATTAAACTGGACTTCAGCAAACGATCGGACTAGCGTAAGTGAATGCGCGTGTACATACACGTAGTTATGCTATTTCTACGCACAAGCACACCCAAGCGTGTCAATACGCGCACCTGGAGTAAAGTGAGATTGACGCGCGACTGTGTGAACACAATCTGCACTTCGGAAATCTACATTCATCTAGATGCATCTACATTTGACGTTTCCATTTGGAGAGCCCCAAAGTAAACTACTTATTCTCCTTAAGAAAAACTTACAGACTAGCTATAGTGACATCCCTTTCCAGTAGACATAGCTTGGCTGGCTTAGGCACAACTGGTAGATCAACTTCAAACTTGGGCAGTTTGATTATATTACCAGGCTGTGAAACAAAATAAAAGGACACAATATCACGACAACCTTCATACCTAAACTACTTGGTGCTATTGCAAATACTTAAGGTGAAAATAGATATAAAACTTTGCATCTGGACTTATTATTTTGATGAGTGGCAAAGTTTCGCGTTCTATCTGGCCGACTGGTTGTCGATCGTTAGCTCATCATCAACCTGTGACATGGTCGAATTGTTGACCAAATGGATCTTTTTAGATGCTGATGTGTAGGCCCCTGCAAGGTTGTGATGTAGGTCCCCTCCTCAATTTAAAGAAGGATCCTCCTTTTTTTACATAAATTGCCTTCTTGACTCCATGTTTAAACAAGTAGCAGTTAGTTCCTTGTCAAAGGGAATTTCAAGCACACTCAACTTTTTTGGCACCAGCTTGGTGCCCTAAGAGTGAGATCAGGAGGCTGTGTTGGCTACAATGCACTTGTTTGTATACGCTGGGCTCTGATGTCTTATCCAAATAAGATGCCGGTAACAGCTAATCAATCTAAGCAGTTGATTGGCCTGTGTCCTGGCATTTGTTTTGAGCGTCAAACACATAAAATGCATGATGCATTGATGATTGCGCAAATTCCATGTAACGCGTAGTTAAATGCGGTGCGTCATGCAGAGGTCGTGCATGTAAACATCGCCATTTTGTCAACTTCTTCACCAAAGCTTTTCGCTCACAAACAATTGCTGTGTAGTTATGAGTAAGCAGCCAAGGTGTGTAATGCTACAGGTCAAAATTTTGACTTATTATGATCACCAGTTACCTGTGATAGTGGGCAGTCTGAACCATATAGTGAAGCGTATTGTTGCTACCCCTTCTCCAGATTCTCAATTTATGAATCAGTTTTTGAGTTTGTGTGTATGCAAAATCTGTACCCTTTTATGACTGCCAATGATAATATAAAGTTATCAAACATTTACAAAGAATCTCTGATTTTGTTTTGTTTTTCCCCATTGGTTTTATAATGATAATGTTAAGTTATAAGTCCAGAATCTTTGATTTTAGATTTTGTGCATATAATTACGCAGATATTATATGCAGACTCTCCAATTTTTGGAATGTTCATAATATAGATTAACATAGAATTTCCCATTTAGGAGTTTTGTGATTTAAACACAAAACCTCTGATATAGGAGTTTTCGTAGTGGGAGAACCTCAAAATTTGAACAACTTCATTCATGGATTTTGCAATTTGAAATATGTGTCCTGTCATATCTAAAGGTACCTTAATACCGGCATAGTAAATTACGAGATACGGGCCATTGAAGCTGAGCATAATCAAAAATCACGTCCAAGGTCGAATTTCTAATTTCATCAGAAATGTTACCTTTGAAGTGTATTCTATCATATTAATCAGGTTTCAACATCCAAAACATAAGACAAATGTTTTAAAAATCGATCTAAAAATCCTTTCCCCATAGAAGTTTTGCCAGTACAGAAACTTTAAACTTGATTTTCTCAGAACGATAGTTTTCTGAATCAGACCGATGCCTTTTACCAATAACAATGTAACTTTGCAATCGAACATCCAATAACCAAGGTGTCATTTTAAAGCTTAAAATATAATCTTGCAGATGAGACCAAAAAATCAATTTTCATTTTGGGACCCTTAAGGTACCTTTCGATATGACGGGTCACATATGAGAAATTCTTCATAATAGAGACATATGATAGCATGTTGTTTGCACCATTGGAAAACCCACAATGGTTTACACCACTGGCAAAATTCATAACGGTAAACCTAACATTTAATATTTTTAAGTCTCTACACAAAACATTGGGGCAATCTACATGGAGTGCAGATCCAGATGCATGTGCATCTCTGAGATCCAGATCTGAGATCCGCATCTCCATAGACCGTTTTACATGTACGCATTTAAACAGAGTGCTCTACAGCAGATCCAGATCTGATGCCCGTGTAGCCACAGTCTACTGCAAAGCGGTTTACGGAGATGCGCATTTTCTGGATTTACGCTACCGTGTAGATTGCCCCATTGTGAAGACACAAAATAAGTGACAGATGTGATGCAGGCAGGTTTTTCACAGATCACAAACATATTTTAAATGGCCTCACTTACCCTGAAATGGAATGGATTGAGTACATTGCCTAGCGCTAATGACGATGCCAGTAATAAGCAGTTTTCAGCCTGCAAGAAAATTATTAATTGCTATAAGCGTTCTTAAGTTGTTGGTAGAAAACATCAAAAAGGGCTACTCATTACGATAGTCAAAAAGTAATGAACATCGGATGTGACTTTGTTCAATAGTTGCACATTCATGAAGAACAATTAAAATGATCCTATCTGAAGCAAAATACAGTTAAGTAGTTTGCACGTTAAAAAAAATAGAGAAAATGACTATTTTTGCAGAACTATTTTTTTGTGCTATCAGGTTAAATCTTCAAAGCAAAACATGGATATATATGTCTATTCATCTTCATCTCAGATCTTCTGAACCTTCTAAACCTTCTGAATTTGTAGTCAGCAGGGCGTATTCACGCATGTCGCTAACTTTGTTGAGCGCGCATGCATGCTAGAACTTGGCCAGCTTTGGTGGGTTGTTTTCTAATTGTTGTTTGAAAGTGTTGTATGATCCAGATGATATTGTTTGTTGGCTGAGGTCATTCCATGTTTTGATTGTACGGGGAAAGTAGGAGTTCTTGTAGACGACTTTCTTTGCAAATGGTGTTACTAATAGCTGAGTGTGGTTTCTTCTTTTGCCTGCTTCTTTGGAAATTTTAGTGTATGCTTCCCTGTTTATTCCCACGAGGTCATTTTGAATTTTGAACATCATTGCAAGTCTGGTCTTTTCTCTCCTGATTTTTACTGTGTCCCATTCCAGAGTTTCCAACATTTTGTCAACACTGCTGTCCCACTTGTAATCACCCATGCAGAAGCGTGCTGCTTTGCGTTGTACCTTTTCAATCTCGTCTACGGTTCCTTTTTTGTATGGATCCCAGGCACAACTTGCATACTCGAGGACTGGTCTCAATAACGTGGTATAAGCAGTTGATTTAACTTCCCTTGGGCAGAACCACAAGTTCCTCTGCAGCATTCCAAGTGTGTGATTTGCTTTGCTGATGGTGTTATAATTAGATACATGCTCATCCCAGATCTATACTCTATAAACCTTGAAGTATGCAACAAGCAATCAGACTCTGTTTACAAGATTCCAAGAATAACTTTTTTTCCTTTTGTATTCTACAATAAGAGAACCCTTTAAAAAAATATGAGTGGTGGCTGCTCTGGCAAAATGAGCAGAAAGTCGCAATTGAAGATTTTGAACAAATGGTTGCTAAAAAATATGGTGACAAGATCAAATTTCGTTTTTTGACATAAAACGCATAAATGCATAAGTGTTAAACTATACCTCAAGTTTTGAAGGTCAATTATGCCGGGACGTGCAATTATTCGCAATTAATTGATCACGTTTTGCCATCATACACTGTACAGTAATCAGTAACTTTAAAGTTGATTTGCGACAATTTTTTACTGCCAGATTTTGAGTGGACTGGCTTGTATTTCGATCTCTAAATGAAGATTGTAGCAAGAAAGTATGACACATTATATATCATTCAAAAGCTGAGATTATACAGAATTAGAATATTAAAATATGTCATAAACTCAATTTTGAAAATCGCAACTTTCCGCTCATTTTGCCAGAGCTCCACTCATATGTTTGAAATATATTGTTACCATTTTCACATCACTTTCCACTTTTGTATATTTGTAGATCCCAGGATGATTACACATTTATCAAATGTGTTTCCATTAAGTTTTTGACACTCATCACATATTATATTTAGATACATCCAAGAGTGCTCATTGTTCAAAACTTTTCAACAACTCACCGTATCTTCTTATACGGGAGCGTGTTGTTGTTGATTTGTGATGAATCCACAGTTGATATTCAAATTAGCACGTTAAGCAAAGCACAGCGTACACTGAGGCGCGTTAAGCAGTACACTTAAGTTGGCGTACTGTTCATCGGGAACTTGAGTACGTGCAAGGACTGGTGCCTGGAAACAGTCGAAAATAACAGAGCAACAAACATTTTTAAAACTAGCCTTTTGCTTCAGACTCTGCTTATTATTTTTATGAAGATGAGTATCTGTTAAATTGAAAGCATTTAAGTTTTCAGCAAGATTTTCGTTGTTGAAAGGTATTCAAACAAGCTACAGAGTTGTTTATCGCAAATCAACGATAAAAATACACGGACGCATGGATGCAACTTTGTTGATTTGCGATGAACAACTCTGTAGCATGTTTGAATACCTAAATTGTTGTCGTTTCAGCACAACTGATTGTACAGCACCGCCATCTGTTGGTGAAAACAATCTCCACAATATTCCTTAAATATCTAGCTACTTACCATAAACACAAACCAATTGATGTTGAGACTGCTAGTCTTCAGTGACTTTAGCGTCTTCTTCTCTGGTATAACCTGGTACAGTTCTAAACCGTGGTCTGTGATAAAGACTATCTCATTCACACCAGTCCAATTAAATCCAATGATCTTGGTAGTTTTTCCCTGTTTTAAACAATAGCAAAAAATAACAATATTATACAGTCAAGATGGTCTGTGACGAACGTCAACTTGCTATCCAATAGAAGGTTTGCGCGTGACATCATACAAGTATATACTCACAACACCATTTTCAGGTGCCGGCAAAAAAAAGTACCGTCAAATTAAAATATGTTTGTAGCATCACGATACCAAATCACAAGTAATAATGACAAGAATATTCAGTACATTTATTCAGCATTAAATTTTGGTCATGATTTGAAGTCAG
>JXSR01S026172.1:0-10488 GCA_000969725.1 Ophiothrix spiculata
ATAAGCAAGGTTAAGTATGTGTTGATGGGCATGCACACTGTCATATATTATGCAAGAGACTTATTCTACATAATATTTTGTCTTTATATGAACTCCCCCGCTCACCCAGCTGGGATAGACAGCGAGCAAGTAATCCATATTACTAACTTGTGAAAAAATGGGAATGAAAAAGGAACAGAAGAGGACAATGAAATTGAGATGATGTAATTAATTGATTGTTTTCAAGATGATAAATACATGGATTCAATGTTTCTGCTGTAATTTGATAGAGGGAAATAATATTTTTGTTCATCAACCGATGAAATTATAATCTTGCTAAATCCAAAGAGGGTTGCTAGGCCTTGTCTTTTGAAAATTGTTAATGAGTGACAAATCTCTCTCCTCAAAACTTGTAAGGTGAGCTTTAGGTGAGTGATAATAACTTGTATTATTATTACACCTAATGTAGGCGAGTAATTAAATGCTCTCCTCAGCTTCATTTTAGGTGAGTGATGGCGAAGGATCACTCTCACTCGCATCAAAATACAAGACCTGGGTTGCCAGATTACAGATAGAATCCCTCAGAATGTGATCCTGAAAACAAATTATGTAAATCCCTATTATCATTGCAGATGAAGGAAGTAATTTACCCATTCAAATCAAGATGGAACCAGAAGACTGTGGAGGTATGCAATTTCTTATTTTTGGGATTTTTTAGAGATATTACTTTCTACACAATATACATTAAAACTGTCAATAATTGTTCATGAAAGGACAAATAGTATGTAGGGGATAGTAAATTGAATGCAGAAATGCAACACTGACCCAAGTCCAATTTTTATCAAAAATTAGTTATACAGGAGATACTTTCTTATACACGTATAGATCATATCTATAATTGACATACTCCCGCCGTTGATGGGGTAAATTCACAAAATCAGGCGGGGAATCGGAACTCAGAACAAGCCAAGTATGATAAATACCCTAATTGATCTCGCTCTGAGATCCGTTCCCCTTCCGATTCTGTGGATTTACCCCATCAACGGCGGGAGTATGTCAATTATAGATATGGTCTATAGGGCTACCTTGTGTGAGAAAGACTAAAAACGAATCAATACCGCAACTTCCCAAAAACGTCCCACACATGTCCTCTATGCACATGAAATATGACAAAATTAATGAGCTTGGTGTTGCATACACAGCTGTGTAATTGAACGTTACATTTTGGCAATCCCAAGCGTTGAGTGAGTTGAGTGCCCTAATTTGTATACGGAAATTGTGTTGTGTAATAATGCAGACGATAGTGGTTTCTTTTGCTTATTCACACCAACTGAAAACTCTGAACTTATTAATATTGGAATGTGCCGTTTTTAAAGGTACTTTTTAAAAGGTTTAAAGTGCTAACTAAATTAAAAAGCATTTCATACAAGTTTGATGTTGTTCAAGTTAACTTAGATTTAGAATTTATTGAAAAAATGACAGCCATATTTCGCCTAAATTTCTTATAATTTGGACTAACATAGTTCTGATCTAGCAGCGTGTACAGGCTATTTAATGCGCCTCTGTTCTACATACAGTAACGGCGATCTACTTGAGCGGGTGCTTTGAGTTCTAGTCTCAATCTCTTCCAAAACAATTTCTGTCCAGCTCTGTCCTTAGGCCATTTTATAAACTTCTTCTTACAAAGAATCTTACGAAGTGATAAAGTCATCTTTCTGTCAGGGATATCATCCAACAAAACTAAAACAAGAACATCAAGATTGTCATACAAAAGCCTCATTTGGGCCATCTCCATTTCCTGATGGCACCAGTTACTGGCCACAAAGTTTGGAGACAAAACTAAGATTGTCTTGTGACTCATTTGGATGCCCTCAGAGATATTATCCATCTCCGATCGTCCCATAATAAAGTCTCTAGTTTTGATGCACAACTTCACTGGTTCAGCAACTTCCTCCATGTTAGGTTTCAATCTTTCATACACCCAGTCTTCATCATCAGACATTTCATTGTAAGCAACATAGGCATTGTAATGAAGCTGAAGCATTTCAAATTCCTCTTCAATATCAGGAAATGGGCGATATTTTCTGTATAGTAAGGCAAATTTGTATTTGATGAGCCACTGATAACGTATAAGAAATATGATAATCACAAAAAACAAAAGTGTGAATGGAATACCGATTCCAATGTAAAATGAGGTGTATGACCCACAGTCTAGTTGTACTTGACTAACACTCATACCTTTAAATCTGTCAGGGGTTGAACAAATATATTCCCCTGGTTCAAGCCATGTGTCTATATCAGATAAAATCCACTCTCTGATTTCATTCTTTGTGAATCCTTCCATTTCACAACTACAGCTAAAGGGATTGTTGCTTAAATCAAGCGAAATAAGAGCAGATCTGCCTGATGATGACAGCAACCATACTGGAACTTCTGTGAGTTGATTTCTTGCAGCATTAAGATGTTTCAAAAAAGTGAGATGCTCAAGTCCTGACAAAGATTCAAGGCCATTTCCATCTAAATAGATGTAGGATAGGTTTCTTATAGGACTATCTTTTGAGATGTCAACAGCTCTAATTTGGTTGTCACTTAAATTTAATGAAGTTAAATTTGGTGCTTTGATAACCAATATTTGCCTTATTGATTCAAGTTCATTCCGTGCAAAAACAAGTGTTTCCAGACTTGGTATGCTGATGTTAGTGTTCGGATGTAATGCTCTGATCTTCTCTGCAGAACCTGATAAATCAAGACTTTTCAATACGCAACATTTGTGAAGTGCTAAACTGTTAGGGAAGTTGCGAATTTTAACATCAGACATGATTATGTCTGTAACTCTGGGAAAAGTTGAGCATAATGTTCCACTAACCATTTTGAACCGTAAGTGACTTAATTTAAAAACATGAAGTGAAAAGATGAGGCTTGGTAGATTAAATGTTATAGTGTTTAAAATAAAATCAAAATATCCAAAATTTAAAAGCTCAAGAGTTTGAAGTGAATGAAGCCATTTTGTATGTGTGTAACTTGGATTAATAAACTTGTTACTTGCAATACTAAGATCAGTTAAGTTTGACACTGATGTAAAAGCATTCTCCTCAATATCAGTAATCCTGTTTGAAGATAAGTCTAGAAGTTTCAGTGATATCAGTGGACTGAATGCATCAGAGGGGACTGCAGTAAGTGCATTGTTGCTGAAGTCTAAAACTTCTAAAGAAGCTAGTCCATTAAAAGCGTGCTCCTCCACATTTTTAAGCTGACAAGATATGATGCTTAATGCTATTAAATTAGGCAGCCATATGAATGCATCATTTTTGATTTCGATCAATGGTATAAATGTTATCGTAAGAAATGAAAGCGATTTGTTGAGATTTGCCAAGCTTTGAAAAGTTGTCTTAACAAGGATATGAACCGTAGATTCAAATGATGTAAGTTCAAGGGATTCTAGTTTTGAGTGGAGTGATCCTAAAGCTGGTAAGATTTCAAACATTGTTGAGAGGGTAGTTAAATTTGAAAATGGTTCATATGAAGTCTTATCTGTTAAACATCCAATGTTTTCTGCACGGCATAACCAAACAAATTGTTTTACACCATTAAGTGGCTTGAAAGTAGATTGTGTGATATTCACATTACCAGCATACACATCAATCTTGTTTAGGCTAGTTGTAGCATTAAAATCACACAGTACACTGTCTAGTGCATCACCACGATAAAAAATGTAAAATTCTTCCAGAGAATGTAAGCCCATAAACATCTGACTAGGAATGTACTCAAGCAGATTAAAATTCAAATCAAGAATCCGTAGATTTTGCAAATGGTTAAAAATACCACTTGGTAAATAGTATAGACTATTTTCATTCAGATCCAATGTCAATAAGGACCCAAGTCCTTCAAATGCTGCGGAGTTTAATCTTGTTATTTCATTGTCACTTAGATCAAGGTTTGTCAGTATTGACAATTTTATAAATGGTGATCCCTGTATTTCCGTCAACTGATTGTGACTCAAATCCAACTCAGTTGTCCAGTTTTTACCCAAGAATGGAATATTCAGCAGGCTTCTGTGTGAGCAATCCAGCTTGCTTCCATTGTACATTTTACATGCTAAGCTTCCCACTGGAGCCTCATGTAACACAACATTTGCTGTCTCCACAGTTATACAGTAGTAGTAGATTCCCAAAATATGTAAGACAGTTAGTAGATCCATTCTCAGAAGCTAGGTAATATATTGCAAGTTTATTGATCAGTATCTACACACCAAATGGAAGCTAGTGTACTATGTTCTAAAAATTAAATCATCAGGATTTGAGTTGCAATGTATACATCAATGAAAGTAGAACAAAGATAGAATTGTGAAATCAATGACCTTCCACGAAATATAGTTTCAGTTTGTGTTTCAATCGTTGGTAGACATACATGTATGGTGAAATACTAGGGTTTTTCTATATGTGGCCATCTGTCCAAATGAAAAAAATAAAAAATTCTGGGTGTCATATGAATTGAAAAAAGTGTCATTTAAGCTGGTGATATGTTCTTTTCTTTTGAATCCGTTAAAGACCAAATTTACCCAGGGCTGACTTTACTAGGTGCTTGTAATGGACAGTGGCATCTGTAGAAGTGGAATTATGATTCTTTGTAACACAACATTTTGTATTACCTACAACCCCCAAAACTGAGCTCTCTGTTACATACAACATTAAATGCTTAAAACTGTTGACTCTCAATGTTGTTTCCTATCTCTCCCAGATTTATACTGCACATTATAACAATTGGGACAAATTACAACTGGCTCATACAGTAATACTTCTGAGAAGCTCATTTAACATGTCCTTTTGTAAAGTTTATGACAACGCTTTTCATATTAGATTTCAATCTTAAAATCATACATAATTTTGTAATTTATGAAATTTTTTAAAAATTGCAAAACATTAAACTGTATCACTATTTGGTTTAAAAATACACTCTTAAATTTGACTTGATATCATCAGAAGATGAACATTTGACCAGTTGTTTAAGTCCAGGTTTAGTACAGACAATCTAATACAGTAAGACCGTTATACCCATTAAATTGAAAAACATTAAAGGCATTTGTCAGAAACAAATTATGCTGTCCCTTTAAATGAAATTAATATGGTATTGAAATTGATTTTCAAAAAAAGATGGTATCAAAACTGATGTTCAAAAGATGGAATTGAAGCAGATTTAGTTTCTAGTAGTATAGTATTACATGTGCAACAAAGAAAAATTGTTCATGAAAGCAATACCTAAACATATTGTTTGATTGATGGATTGAACATTATCTAGAAATAACCTTGGTACAAGATCAGATATCCTTTTATTTTTAGAATCTGTAACATGTATATTGTGTTGATAGTTGCTATACTGCACTCATTTATACCATACAGACCAACTGGATAGTTTGCAAATTTAAAAAATATAAATTATAAAGTAGATCCAACAGACAAGGTACAAAACACATCAAGAATCAAATTTGATACAGAAGGTTACATAGAATACTATTATATAATTAAAGAAAAACAAAGTAAGCCAACTTAATGCGGCAAAGATAACAACATTAGGCTTGTTGTTATCCTCTCCACATTAAGATTGCTCACGGTACTTTGTTTTTCTTTAATTTTGCAAATTTAAACCTTTTCATGATTCTATCATTGTTCTCGTCATAAAAATACAAAATAACTATAGAGTTGGGTGGTAGATTAGGCAGGTCGGGTTATGCCAATCAAATTTTTTAGGCTCATGATAAAAGCTTATTTTCCCGTCTTAAAAAGTAGCAGAAATATTATATAGTTTGAAGTTTAGTCTTATTAGGCAGAAAAAAAAAAGGTTTGTCTGAGAAACCTGCACGCATTGCTATGTGAAAATGAATTTAGCGCGTAGAGCTACGCTTTGGTCTTTCTCTCTTTTTTTATCGAGAGTAATCCAGCGATCAACAGCTGTCTGGGTGTCTATTATTTGCTGTTGCAATTTAACCTTGAATTTTATGTTTGATTTCAACTGTCATGACTTCCAATAGTTAAAACGGGTCGAATCGTACTTAGAAATATTTTCTGAGACATTTTTTCTTAGCCTTATGTCAGTTCAGATTTTAGTATTGTATTACATGATATGAAACAAGGTACATAACATGAAACATCTTTATTTCACATTTTAAAAGCAGCACAAAGTAGTTTTGGTTTCTTAGTTCTATGTTGTATGTTTTGATCATTGATCTTATGACATCTTAATTGTGTATCTGTAAGGTGTGTGTTTTTGTGTTGTCTTGTCAGACTTTTAGTATGTACCTTCTAATTGACATTTTATCAGTCTACTCTTCACTCTCCAACCAATCACCTTATTAGCTTTGAACATCAATTACTCACAAACTTTATTCATTTGCATATTTAAAATTATGATGAGTTTGATTTGCATATTATTTAAGAATGGTCTGATTCTGATTCTGATATGATACCCGTTCAATGCTCCGAGTGGAGAAAAACAAGTAAGGTCAATTAGCTTCAGTCCATGTAAATACAGCTTCTTTAATTGGGGCAAGCCATTTCAATAAACCTTTATTGAACTGTTGTTCCTATTTACAGTAGAGCAGGGTTCCTGATGATTACCACACCCACCTTCCTCACTTGATTCTGTAGATGTCTGAGCCTGACATTAATTAACATCATGTTCTCATCAAGGTATTGCCTAAGCCATCCTCATGGAGGTTATCCTACAAGAAGTCAAACATTCCATAGGTCTACAAAGAAAGTATGCAGCGGTGACAAAGCAAAATTTCTGGGTGTCATTATTGATGAAAATCTGACGTGGAAAAATCATATCAATGCCATAACTATAAGACAATACCTAGAAATATTGGAATATTGACTAAATTGAGACATCGACATGTTTTATATTCATTGTACTGCACTCTTGTACTCCCTTATATCAATTACGGCGTTCTGATATGGAGAAATGCATGTAAAACCTACCTGGATAAAATGTACAAGCTGCAAATATGGGCAGTGAGGACAATTTCATATGAACATTATAGATGCCATATGGGACCATTATTCTATAAGCATAAGATTTTAAATGTTTTTAACACCTTCAGAGTAGAATTGGGAATATTTATGTACAAACATCAAGCTAATCTTCCATTAACTGTTTCGGGATATTTCATTAAACATAATCAAGTACACAAATACAGAACAAGAAATGCTCTAGACTATGCATTCATAAAGAAAAAAAAAGCTTTCTCTGATCAGGCTATAAGAGTTGCAGGGCCCAATTTATGGAATTCATTAAACGAAAACCTAAAACTTTGCAAAAGCACCAAACATTTTAAAAATATGTACAAAACTAAATTACTATCAAAGTACAAATGTTTTGTTTTTTTGTTTAGCTTTGGACATTTCTTGTCTTTATTTGTTTGTTCCGTTTGGCTCATGTGGTGTATTTTGAGTTTCCTTGTTTTAATTTTGCTGTATGGTGATGATCCCTACAGGCCTTTTTGGCCTTTTGATCATTCCCTCAATATATCATGTTTTGTTTGTTTGTTTATGCTAATTTCAATGTATTTTATATGTGATATTGTAAATAAATTTGAAGTTGAAGTTGAGGTTATATTACAGGACTGAAAATTGAATCAAAGAGTTGGGCAAAATTAAAATCTTTACGGGCAAAATTAAAATCTTTACATATAATTTATTTACCAGCAATTTTTTGATTGATTTTTTTCCTTTCATATTCATATCCAGACGGCCAGATGGTAACACCATTGCATAATGAGTCTACATCACCAGACAACCAAGATATTGCTAACAGTAATGACTCGGACATTTCACCCATGAGTGGCATCAACAACACAACATCATCATCCACAAGTCATTTTGCAGATCCTCATCAGGAGACTACCAGAGACTACACCAATCAGCCCTGTGAACTACAACCTGTCATACAAGCCCAGAATTACCCACAAAACATGAGCCGCAAAAGGCCTCATGAACCAGAATTGGCAATGCAAAGTGAAGTTGGTAGTATTGAATCAAAAAAGCATAAGATGTCAACTGTTGCTACACCAGGGGTCAATGCACTTTTAACAGATGAATTGCATCCAGGTGTTTCATCAACCGGCATCAATTCACGTCCATGTTTCAGAATCAATGATTTATTCTTGCCCAAACAGCTTTCGCAATCACCATCAGCAAAGCGAACCAGAAAAATGAGAGAAAAAAGGAAGCGTGAATCAGAAAAGTACCAAGATGTAAAACAACTTGATGCAGAACGGCAAAAAGGGTATCGTAAGAATATGACTGAAGAACAGAAAGAACACAGTCGTTTGAAATCTAGAGAAAGAACAAGGCGGAGCAGGCTTCGCAAAAAGTTGAAAAGTCTGGGGCTACTAAGTGATGATCTTTTGCAGACAAGAAAGTCAGGTTAGTGTAACTAAAACATGAGGTAAGAAGACATACATGTAATATCATATCATTTTTTTTTTCAATATCATATTTATTTTTCCATAAAGACTATACAATAAAAAACAACAAAAGAACATTTAAAGATAATTATTCCGATCTAGTGAAAAAATTTACATACTCTTTTTCCTTATTTGAATGAAGGGTCATCACCTATATAAACCTTGATACTTTGAGCCAAATTAATGCTACAGGCAAAAATGTGTTCGAGAAATATCCATAGAAACCTATAGGATATTTTTTTTTGTTTACAAAATATTCCATTAATTCAGCACTTTTTTAACTATATCTCTTCAACGAAACATAATAGGCGTGAAAATTTACAGGGGTTATGAGAAAAACATTCGCTTTCATGTGGTATCAAAATCTTAAATTTGATTTTGTGAGCAAAAGTGATGGAATACACACACCTTTAAATACACACATGAAAGAACCCTTATGGAGGAATAGACCAGAAGGCCAATAAGGCCTGATAGTAGCCTATCCCTCACAAATAAAATTAAACTTAAAGAACACAAATTTGCTCAACACAAAACAAGACAAATGCGACAAAGGATGTCGGATCTAAGAAAAAATGAAATTTCATTTGTATTTTTCGATAAGGGTTTGTTTCAGTTGTTTGCAGAAGTGCTTCACCGATTTTGATTCCTTTTGTGATTTGGGAAGCGAATTCCAAAAGATTTGGCCAGAACTTGATACAAGCGATAAAGTCACTTCATATCATGTAAATATTGTGTTGATGGAGATTGGTCTGATTGCCTATGTGTTTCGGCTTATGCATCATACATACGTGTCCTACCAAGTCGCTTGTAAATGCGCACCCACTCGCAGTGTGTGAGACGCACAAATGTATCGAGTTTGATGTACATGGATGTCCATCCCAGGAATCAACATAATGTACATCCCAAGCTCTCGGGTAGCTTAGCGATAATTTATCAGTAATCTCTTGTTTTTGCTTTTAATATTTCAGGTGTGCCATACCTTAACAATGACGTTCCAACAGTACGTGAGCTTCAATTTCTGATCTCCAACAACATCACATCATCAACTCTCTTGTCATTGCCAAGTAGCTCATCAATTTCTGAGGCTAGTAGTATTCAAACCAGCTTTGATAGACCGTCACCTTCAACTCTCAGGTCAGCATCAAGCCACTCAATTTCTGATGCCAGCAGTATTCAAACCAGCTTTGATAGACCATTACCATCAACTCTCCAGCCAGCATCAAGCAACTCAATTTCTGACGCCAGTAGTGTTCAGACCAGCTTCGATAGACCATTACCATCAACTCTCAGGCCAGCATCAAGCAACTCAATTTCGGATGCTAGTAGTATTAAGACCAGCTTGGATAGACCATTACCGTCCGCTCTCCAGCCAGCATCAAGCAACTCCATATATGGTGCCAGTAGTATTCAGACCAGTTTTGATAGACCATCAACTCACAAACCAACATCCAGCAACTCCTCAACCAGCACCACCAACATTGACAACTCCGAAGGGTCACAGTCTTCCAATGTTCCTGCAGGTATGGATTGAACAATTGTCATAAATTGTAATAATGCATCACAGAAAGAGTAGTCTGCCAAACTGGCACGCCACAATAGACAACCCACTCAAGCCCCTAGTAAAAATCGAGTACAAAAATGTGCACATTTGGAACATCATATAAGTACAATTTGAGTACATTTATAGTACACAAAGTTGTACTATATTTGTTTTAAAACTGTACTATAATTGTGTTCCAAATGTGCAGCTCAAGAATGTTGTACTAGAATTGTACTCGATTTTTCCAGGGAGCGTTAACATCGAGGGGTATTGCTGTGAACTTGTAAAAGTGCTAAAAAACTCACAAATTTTGTTTGCTGTGGACGTCAGCTCCGCTGACTACTATTTCTTTATGTGACTTATACATTACATAAAATGCAGTCTAGCAGTCTGCTATGTTGATTGAAACAGGAGATCAAAAGAGGGAGATTTATAGTATTTTTAACCCATGCACGCAGTGCCTGGGTTTATCTAACCATGATCATGTCTATCTATCTATCTATCTATC
>JXSR01S026173.1:5536-24965 GCA_000969725.1 Ophiothrix spiculata
CTCCATTCCTACAAAATAATGGAGTGAAAAAACAATAGGGTGAGGTCTCAGGTGGGTGTTAAGAATTAGTATGTGCCAGGTTTGAGCAAGGGTTATGACCAATGGGTTGTGGCCTTGGGAAAGACATTTGATCTCAATTGCTTTGTTGTCCCAATCAATAATGGGGAGTTATTGAAAATATTACAATCTAAGTGTAGATTGAGTTTACCATGGCCAGTAGCACCTCAGTTTAAAGCAAACTGATTCTGACGACTTCTGGATGGTAGCATGATCATAGGTAGCAGCACAAGTAATGCTTTACAAAAGCTGTGTTATTATTTTCAATTATATTTAATAACGTTACCTGGTTCTTCAACGATAGCTTCCAGACCAGCTCCATTGATACATTTCATGGTGACATAATACATCTGTTTATTTGCTAGAATACCCAACAAATTTTCATTTTTTGCAGTCACATCCTGCCCAGCACTGACAAAGTCTTGGAGATCTCTGCCACCTTTACTGCTTCCTATGGCCCAGAAACATTCCTGAAAAATTAAGAAAGAAACCAACTCAAAATGATTGAAATCTATATTCATCCCCGGACTGTTAGCCAATCATCAGAGTTGAGTCTCGAGTTGGGTCTTAAGGATGAGGGACTGGAGTAGAGTCTTGAGTATCAACTTACATGAGGTTGAGTCAACTGTTTCAAGTCTGAACAGGAACCTCCACTAGTTTGGTTCAAAACCAATCATGTGATCAGTATGAAACAAATATTTCTTAGCAGAATTTTCCATAACATTTGCCTAGACGATGTTAACACTTTGGAAGAGACATTGGTTAACCTTAGTTATTGCAGATTGCAGAAGTGGCCACTTGAATACATACTCTACATTTAAATAAGTTAAAAACTAAATTATATATAAAAATCAGACCTATGTACTAAGGCTGTCGATTTCTGTTTAATTTGCTAAACGTTTAAACCGATTTCACTTGGACTGACTGGTTAAACGTTTAACTGAAAACTTTTGTTATCTACTAAAATTTAGCACGATCATAATAACAAAAAAATCTGACTTGATCTATGTAAACGTACTTAGGAAGACGGAACACAAGTGCGTATTAAAACATAAGGCGGCAGTCTTTATTGTTTAAAATACATGTTTTGCAATAGCAGCGTGTATACTATCTATTTCAATTTTATGTTTTGCAATGTTTTGTTATAAAATGGAGAACTCAAAATGCACATGGTTGTTGGTTTACTTAAAGGGGCATTGGACAAGTTCAGCATCATCCCCAAACTTTCCCCCAAGCATTTTGAGATTTTTGCATCATTTGAAGTATTAACGGTACAAATGACAGCTTGCAAAGTTTCAATGTCAAATTCAATCTCTATATATCAAAATTTTTCAATATTCTTTTATTTTTAATAATCGTTGTCGCCAACGATAAATACTGCTCTTTATAGTTCAATTTTTAAAATTGGCCTTTTCAGGAGATCTAATGCAAACTTTATAATTCTTTTCATTTATCTTCAATCTATGATGTGAAAGACATGTTTTACAAACAAATCTTTGGCTCTTTCTTGATATATAGCATCAATAATTACGTTTAGGGAATAGCCTCATACCCGCAAGATCAACAAATGAAATAAAATTTAAAAAGGTTTTGACCAAAATTTTCCTGGTAATTAGTAATTGACTGTTATTTTCAAGCATATGAAGTGTAAATCATCAACAAATAAAATGTCGAAATATTGTCCAATGCACCTTTAAAGGATTCAGTCAAAATGGAACCATATTTCTTTCACTTTGCTTACGTTTTCTCATGATTTTATGATTTATCATATAAAGACGTTTTTTTGTTCAGCAAAAACTCTAAACCATTAAACCGGTGGCTGTCCGTTGAAACGGATAGTATCGACAGCGTTACTATGTACCCATATATAAAGTTATAATAATGCTCTGAATGGAAGTTTATTTTGTTTTTATTATGACACATTGTTTGCCCTATCATCCTGTGAATGTAGAAAGTCATATCTGCAATTGCTATCATACATTATATTTATATTTAACACCTAGTCAGGACTAGAATTTGAAAAAAAAAAACCTGAATTACTTTGTCTCTCATTTGCCAGTGTTCAAGAAGTACTGACCCAAGACTGAACACTAGACAATGTGTAATGGAAACTTAATCTCCCCCCCTAAAAAAAGCAAAAACCTCTATAAAACCTAAAAGAAATGGGGGCAAAATGTGAATTTGTAACTCTATGCACGTGGGTACTTCAGACAAAGTTCTTTTTTTTTCTTGGCCTAATGAAAATGGCAGTAACTGCACTTCTGCCTTATGAAGTAAAAATGCAGTATGTGCATAGCAGATACGTCTATTAAACTTAACATTTCACTTAAATCCATTCCCATGTAAAAAAATTGTATGTACATATGTTTGAGATACTAGATACTGCCTTAAGTTATGGAAGAGAATTGATCACCTGCTCATTTCTGCAGGATTTCTCCAAGAGAAAAGGAAGTAACTTGCAATGTATCTCCAATGCACATACTGCATTTTAACTTTGTAGGGCAGACTTACCCACTTTCTTGCATTCACATGACGATCTAGTTTTCACAATAATGTCTGCACCTACCTTTATATTGCTCTCCTTATCTTCAAAACTGAATCCAATTTTAATGGTGCTATTGCTGGACTGAAAATTCACGGGTTCAAACTCATCTAGTGCTACGTCATTGTAATAGAACACGATCTGTGTCGGTGGTGTAGGATCCATGTAGAAGCCAGTGGAAATGGATACGACAGATTCACCATTACCGAGAACAGCTTTAACTGTGGAATAAATTATTTGAAAGCAATACATACCCAGTTCTACCACGTGTATCAAAAAAAATTGTGCACGGATTAAAACTGATTTTGACCTTGATAAAAGCACCAAATCATTATTTTCCTGTTAATGTAGTAAAGCAAATTTAATAAGCTTTCAAATGCAGAAAAAATGATGGAAATCGGATGAAAAATAAAAAAGATATGACCAATTTTGTAAGTACGTCTCTTTTCCTTCCATTCCAATGGGATTTACACAGTTAAGCAAGATATTACATATCACAATTACGGATTATGGCATTATGATAAAAGCTAAAAGTACTCACAAAATTGGTCATATCTTTTTTATTTTTCATCTGATTTCAATAATTTTTTCTGCATTTGAAAGCTTATTTAATCTGCTTTACTACAATAACAAGAACATTATGATTTGGTGCTTTTATCAAGATCAAAATCAGTTTTAATCCGTGCACAATTTTTTTTGATACACGTGGTATAGTTGATTACAAATAACAAAACAAATGCTAGGCCAAATAAAAAATAAACATGTTTCTTGTCCCCACTCTCTTCATTTAAAAAAACAACAACTTTCTTTTTATTTTGTTACATTTCAGTTATAGTATTATTTAAACAATTTTCAGATGTTTTGCGATGTCTGGAGGGGTCCAACTCTCAAAACAAGAAAATAGATATTATTTTGAATTTTAAATTGACCTTGTCTTATCTTGTCATACCTGTCGAGTATCCCAATTTAGGCGGGAGTATCCTGATTTTAGGTTGTCCTCGGGCAGCCATTTCTCACACTTTGAGAAAAAAATGGTACCCAGTGGTCTGCTAGCTTGTATTACAGACACATGCATGAGAATGATTTCTCATGAAAATATCTGAATTTGGTAAATAAACCACCAAAATGGTTAAATCAAGCACCAAATATCTGAATTTGGTAAATAAACCACCAAAATGGTTAAATCAAGCACCAAATATCTGAATTTGGATGATAAAAATATCTAAAATATCTGAAATCAGATAATTTTCTGAAAATTCTCATGCCTGCAGACTGTGTACACCGTACATTTTGTTGAGAAATTGAAAATGAGATCGTTATGAGTTGTCTGTGTGCTTGTGACACCACTTTTTTTTGCTTGTCAGTTTTCAAAAGTTGCGTAAAAAAGTTCTGGTGTACCTTTTGGGTCTCATATGTCAGTTACCCATAAACGTTACTCGTAAATTTTAATCTCCTGCATCAGAATTTGGAAATGTTGACAGGTAGGTATGTCTTGTATTGTAACTTACCTTTCAGGAAGTACAAAGTTGTCCCATCACCCAGACTGTGATTGACTGGTATATCAATATTATCCAATGTAAATGATACTGGTGTTGAAGCACTCCTATCGCATGAACTGTCACATACATAGGTATCACATGCATGAATACATGGAACACATGGAGTGTATACCTGCAAAACACAATGTGGTATACATAATCCATTTTTTCAATTTTTACAATAAAAATAGATCTCGTCGGAAAACCCCAATTCCACTGGCCCAAATGTACCCCCAGTGTGACCAGGGCTTTTTCATTATTTATATAATGTGACCAGGGTTTCTTCACTTAATTATTACTAAATATAATGAAGATCGTCGTTCGATTCAGAAGATATGGTCATTCTTTTTAATGTGGGCACCCATAAATGGTGGATTTGTTACATGGAGAGTGATTTATGCATCATTTTTTGTCATATCATTTCAACAATCAAATGAAATGTCATAATTTTGGTATGATTTTAAAGACAATTTATTTGACTTTCAAGAAATCAAGAATACAACCCAAATGAAGTGATTAATTAAGCTTAATGACCCGTTAAAGCTACTTAGCCAGGGTGGAGTTGGGTGAGGTTGAGGTGAGGTTGAGGCATCATGAAAATTGTGCATGAATTGTTCTGTTATATCTCCTTAAAAATCCATTGAAGTGTCACAAATCTTATATGATTTTAAAGGCTAGTTATTGTTTATCAAAAACAAGTTGGAATTAACACGAATAAAATTGATTATTAACGCTATTAACAAGTATAAGTAAATAAGCTAATTTAGCCAGACATGAAAACAGGCGTAAATGTGGTTTGTGTGGATGAGATACGTACATTGTGCATCAAATGTTGTCACAACTTTTCAATAATCGTATGAAATGTCATAAATTTGGTATGATTTTGAAGATAATGTATAAGCCTATAAAATCAATTGAAAATATTAGCCAAATAAAGGTATTAATTAACTCTAATCAACGATTACCAGGAAGGAGTTAGGTAGGCATGAAGTGAATGAGATGAAACACAAATGGGCCTCACCTCAAAAAGGATGACCATATGCCAAGAAAACCAAAATAGCATAAATTATGCAAATTAGATACTTAATTTGCATGCACTATTTTAGGCCCAGCCTTAATATTAATATTACAAAGGTATGTCTAACAGTATGGAAAATACACCAATTACCGTACAACAATTTTTAATTTTTAAATTGAATTATGCAAATAAGCACATTATTATTGCTACAATGTGAGCAAGACTTTTTCATTTCATTATCAAATAAAATCATGAAGGTCAGTAATTTTGTTCAAAAGATTTGCCACACCCAATTTTTTGCAAAAATTATGCTAATTAGATACTTAATTTGCACATTTTATGCTGGATTTGCAGGTGGCACTATACTCTATAAACCTTGAAGTATGCAACAAGCAATCAGACTCTGCTACAAGATCCATACCATATCCCTTGTATTCTACAACACTGTGAAGTGGTGGTTTTGTATTGTGTCAGAGACTAGTAATGATTGATTAAGACCAAATCACTGCGTATTAATATTTTTTGCAGAAATTGTACATGATTTTGGCATTATTTTTGGGCTAATTTTGTGGCTAACACATGGATAAACATTGACCATAAGTTCATTAAAATATTCAGCAAGATTTAGTATGTTGTTATGATTCGAGAAATATGGACTAATTCACTTCCCCGTATGGTCATATTGGTTTACGTGCATTAATAGGCTGCTTGTTGCATACTTCAAGGTTTACAGAGTATAGTTAAGGCCTAGGGCCACTCACCCACTAAATATCATGACATTAGGTCTAACAGTATGGAAGATATGCCAATTAAACCAATTCTTAATTTTTGAATAAATTGTGCAAATTAGGTACTTAATTAGTATATTTCATACTCAAATTGCAGCAAGGGAATCTTTTGCACATGCTCCACCCACTTACCAAATATTATGAGAGTAGGCCATATGGCACGTTTCACAGTAAAGTACCCAAATTGTTCCGAAGGGCTATATCATTTTATTGGTAAGAAGAACTACAATTTGAGTTAGTCGATTTATAAGAACATATTATCCAGAGATAAATAGCATTTTAAAATGTGAAGAGTATTGTGAAAATTGTTTCTAGATAAAAATGTATAGCTAACATTACTATTTATTGGACAGACAATGCAATTTCGATGGTCTGTCTGATAAATGGTGATGTTAGCACTATACTTAAGATATGGATAATATTTAATTACCCAGAGAGAAATGTGAATTGCAAACATCATATTCTGAATATGTATTAGCTGTGAAGTCAATGCGCATCAATCAGATTGCGAAATCTATCTGTGAAAAAATCAATATTCCAGATTTTATTTCTGCCAGTCTAGTTTGAAGGGAAATTTCGGGAAGTTCAAGCTCTGGCATGCACTCTGAAATGAGTTTACGAGCATGCCAGATGTTGTTGCCCCTGCAGCTAGCTACACACATTGATGTAACACAGCAGATATCATCTTGGTATTCATATCATTAATGTAGAGAGGAAATCCCAGACTGCGCATACGAACCCATGTAATTGCGTCGTCAGCTGTGGAGCTAATATTTAGGGGTATTCGGGTACACTTGGCTTCCACCAAAATCAACACCTGGACACTGAGATTTGGTTGTGTGCCTGTGTTTTAATATTTGCGCATTATGAAAAGATGGGGTGCATTATCAGCAAAGACCCTCAATTTGACCTTCATGCACGCATAAAAATGGCGGAAAGTCTGGTATTTCCTCTTTAAATCTTTAACTTAAATAAAAGCTTACTTGTCTAAATGGTTCCACATCATCCAGTTGATCCAGACCAGAGGTACCAATTCCTACTAGATATCGAATGATTGGCGTGGTTCCACCACGGAATGGAAGACCATAACGACATGGTGCACTGGCAGGGGGTGGCATTCTATAACAAAGTCAAACAAAGTGTTACATTTGTCAGACCTAGAAAATATGTGCACAGAATTATGAATTTTTAAAGCACACTCTTCAGAGATATGTTAGACTTGGAGGTAACACTCAGTTCTGAACCGTGCATTTAGAGATAAGGCCATTTAAAAAAAATTGTTTGTCTCAAAGCTCTCCTACTCTAAAAAAAACTAATACGAAATGCGGTTTTCTTTTTTTTCCTTTTAGATTTTTTTTTTCGTGTGTGCAAGAAGTCATGAGTGCTTTTCTAAATAGAAAAGAGTTCCATATGTACTCCCTCATATATTTACATGTCAGATACAAAATTAGTGTTAAGATTGGCCTTTTTTTAAATAAAAAACAAAATCAAGAACCAATTTTATTAAATTTTATGTTGAAAGTAAATATGAAAGGAGTTCATATGGAATTTTTGCCAATTATGAAGAATATTTTTCAAAAAAAAATTAAAAATGGCAAAAAAATGTTTTTTTTACTTTTTGAAAAACTAACGGGCGCGGGAGCTTTGAGACAAACAATTAATTTTATTTAGCCTAATAAGATAATTCTAGGAAAGTACATCACACATTGTCAAAGTAGGTGTATTTGCAAGGATTCAATTTGTTGATTAAAACATTTTGTAATAAAACACAATTGAAAAATATTTTACAGACCAACTTTTGCACCTCATATTTTATACAAAACAAACCTCTGGGAAAGTATACTATCTGCACATTTAAACCAAGCTTACTAAGGGTGAGTCCACATAGAAGAATTTGGTCATGACTATATTTTTGCTCATGAGCAAATTCCCAGTATGAGCGCAATTATAGAAAGTGTCTTGCTCGTGACCAACAGTGACATGCCACTGGTTTTAACGCGCAAGTCATGTCCCAGTGTGAACGCAGCTGCTAAGTTGTCTCGTTCTAGAGCCGGTCATGACTAGTCATGACTATTATGTATGAACATGCCCTAAGTGAATCTAACATACCTTAGGTTTCTATAGGATGCCGTGGCCATATCAGGCAGACGTGAAGTGGGTGGGTCTGGTAGGTCAGATACAACATTATCTTTGTTTAACACATGGAATATCATTTTTGTATTTGAACTCAACTCTGGCATTCCATCTAAGGATACAATGAACTCATCATCTATATACAGGTTCAGGGTCCATTGTATCTAAGTGAAAAGAAATCAAATAACAAATATTAAAAAAAAAAAACATATCAGGCAAAAGATATTATCATAATTGATTAGCAGAGTTATATTCTAAGCTTTTTGCAGACCCACATATTAAATTGAAGAGTTTGTTTCCAAAAGGGCCTAAATCCATCTCAGTACTTTTTGAGAAAACAAGTAAAAACATTTTTCTTGTTTTGCAAAATTACTTTTCAAGTTTCTGCTGCTTTACACTCTAGGAAATGGCCCTCTAACTTAAGTGAGAACTCTCAAGTAAATCAGACTTCATTACTAATTTTTTATGTAAAGCTTTATTTTTACTTAGGCCCTTTTGGAAATAAACTATGAATTTAGGCCCTTTTGGAAACAAACTGAGAGTTTTGTGCACTGGTAAACTCAATGAAAGCAAGTTCTTGGGAAAATAGTTTGGTTCCATGAAACCACTACAAAAGTACTTCACCATGGACACCAATAACTAAATTTCTACCCAAAGTTGATTTATGTCCCTTTTGGGAATGATCTCTTCATTTGGAGTTTATTTCCAAAAGGGCCTAAATCCATCTGAAAATCAGCAAACGGATAATTTCTTGTCATGTTTAATTTATTTTTGAGTTTTTACTGCTTCACAAGTTATACGATAGGTCCTCTCACTACAGTGACATCACTTATGGAAATCAAAACTTTATTGCTTATTTTTTATTGAGAGCTTTGTTTACACCCTAAAATGGATTCAGGCCCTTTTGGAAATAAACTGTAGTGGATTTAGGCCCTTTTGGAAACAATCACAGATTTTTGTGTACTGGTAAACTCAATGAAAGCAACTTGTGGGAAAAATAGCTTGGTTTCATTAAACTACTACTATAGTACTACCGTACACTATGGCACCAATAACTCAATTTTGACCAAAAGTAGATTTAGGCCCTTTTGGAAATAAGCTCTTCATATATTGCACTAAATATCAGTTGGAGGGACAGAGTACCAAACATAGAGCTGTATAGCGATATTCCAAAAGTCACCTCTAAAATAAGACACCACAGATTGGGTGCTATTTTATTGTTACACAGAAGCAGCAGCAAGCAGTTTTCTGCTCTGGGAACCCAAACATAGATCATCAGGTCCAGGTTCTTCTTCCTTCATCCAGGATCTTCTTGAGGATACTGGCTTAGAGAAAACATCTGAACTTGGCTGTCTCATGGAGGACCGTAATGCTATGAAATCTAGCTATGCTGATGTCTGATTGATGATGATAATGGTCGACTGTGGTTGATATGATTGATTGATGATCTTTGGTATAAAAATTACTACTACCTCAGAGTAAACTTTGCAAGTTTTATGTAATTTCAAACACAATTTTTTTGGTTTTCTGCTATGTAATTTTACATGAGGAAAATTGAATGAATGAATGGAAAGGAAGAATATTGATGTAAAAAATGACTTACTCTAGTCGCATCTGCTGGTGTTACTACCATGTATATCTTGTAGTTGTGCCAATCTTCTGATGGGTCGAAGGTCAATGGCGCTTTGCTTAGTTCTTTAGGTTGAAAATCTCCATGATAGTGGCACCAAAGTGTTACATAAGAGTTGTTGACACCAGCTGTAAACATTGGTAGAAAGTTAGTTACTCTAGGTAACATCTAGCTAAAGCCTGGTCCCACTATGGGTCTCGATGCTTTCAGAACTAATTGTTTGGGCTAAATTTGGCCTTTGGAAACAAATTTTGCTTGAATGGGGGTCTTGGGAACTAAATTTTATAAAAAATGAGGCCAGGAAACTGAAATTTTTTGAAAATAGGGCATGTGAACTAAAGATTCTGTTTAAATGGGGGTCCAGGGAGCGGTAGACAAAGGGGTCATGAAGGCCGCACATACCCTACCACCTTTCTAGGTCATTGCTTCCCCCGTGGATTAAGAGAATAAAAGATAAGATTTATTGTTTTGCTTGTCATCTATCATCTCATAATGGATGGGCGTACATTATATTACAAAAAAATAATGTACGCCCATCCATTATGAGACACAAATCACAAATTTGAATCATTTATAAACCAAAAACGATGTAAATTATTGCCAAAAACTATTAACATTATCATTGGAAAAATGTTCACCCCTATTCAAACATGAAATATTCCAAACCCAGTAAAGCAGTTCGCGCCGGATGTGTGCGTATACCTGCATCGCGCCGTAATTTTGAGCTCCACTGCATTTCACGCTGAACGCACTGTCATCTATCGTCTCATAATGGATGGCCAAAATTCCTTGTTAGGAAGTAAAATCGCACTCAGTGAATACAAATTATGGATAAAAAATAGCCATTTACCAGGATTGATCTGAACCCCACAAGCTTGTTGTGTTTTGCCCCTCTCCTCAGGATTATCCAACATGTTGAGCTCAGCTTGCTCTTCACTCGTCAATATAACAGCGCCCCCATTATTGTTTGGTGCGTCTGTGGGTGCGACGGTTGTTGGAGGCAATGTCGCACCTGGGTTCAATAAGAAATACTCAGTGCAGTTGCAATAACATGATGTCTGGAAAAAATAAAAAATATCACATACTATAGTAATGATATTAGAACTAAACATTAACTAAAAAGAAAACAGCCAGATTAGTCTGTAGTATATTTTGTTTGGACACAAATTTATGGGAATGAACCGCTAATTCTTCCTGAACATTTCGATACCTTACTTGTCTTGTAGGATAAATGTTTGAGTAGATATGGTTCAAGTGAATGTGAATGCAAAACAATTTTAATTTAAAGGGGTTGGTTCAAGTCTTTGAAATAATGGAGAGTATAAGATTTTCAAATATTGATTGATTAGTTTTCAAAAAGAAACAAAGGAAAGAATTGTTGCTATTCATTTGTATGGCTATAAGGCCAAGCAACAAAAATTACAAGTTGTTCGTCCGGACTTTTTAAAAAAGTTGGTGAGGGAGGTCCTTATTATTTATTAGCTATTTACTATTCATTTTGGGCTAATTTTCAACAGCTAAATGTTTGCCATATTACGAGGAGGCCAATGTTATTTCCTCATTTCTCTACACCTACTACCCCGAAGATGAAGAAATTAAGTTTAGTTGGTTTATGAATGATACCCAAACACTTGACTTTTTACATCTCAACCTCTTCTGATATTAAGTAATCAAGCAAAGGAAAAAAAATAACAAAAAGATTTGGATTTTCTGAAAAATTGGTGAGGCCATAGACGTGAGGGCATGGATGATCAACTGGTTATTTTTGTTACTTGGCCTACGTAAGTGAAGCTGTATTGAAGCTGATAAAATTATCCCTTTTTGCATTCTAATGTTTTGCTATTATTGTTGCTAAGCCTGTAGATTGTATGCCCTCTACTCACTCCCACACAGAAACAGCATATCAGGAGTGAGTGAATATCAGTAAAATGTAAGTACATCATATATATTTTATTCTCATAGTTTTAGAAATTGTTATGTTTTTATATTATTCTTTGTTGTTTTGTTTTATATTAACTATACCTGTATGTTTGGTGAATGTTAATAAAATCTGATTCTGATTCTGATATACACAAAATTTGTGGCATCGTACTGATAGTCGTAGGCATGGACCATCATCACTTTATAATGTGCCCTGAAATGGATGACTACTGTGTGAATGCAAATTTAATCCACAATATGACATATTGTAGCTACGAAGGAATTTGATTTCACTTAAGCAAAAAAGTCGACTCCTTCATTTAAAGCATATGATGCATCGTTAGGAATCGTCATACCAGCATTGCATCCAAAAGCTGTTGGGTAACAATATTTACAATACCCTGCTATACCATTGACAAAAGATATCAGGACCTTCCCATCATGCATTGCTTCCGATAGGATTTTTGTACAGGTTATCACGAAAGGTATTAGTAATAATACATAGTACAGTTATAAGCAGAACTCATGCTAATTTTGCATTTAGTTTATCATAAGTTTTATCGCCTTTCATGATAACCTGTACAAAAATCATATTTGGATATAAAGCATGATGAGAAGGTCACAATCCAGGAAGGGATACTTAGTACAAAAGAGATTACGGGGATGTGCCGCAAACTTGGGTAGCAAAATCAGGCTGTCTGCCAAGGCAATGGGTCCTTTTTCTTGGCAAAATGTGGTATTTTGATGGGTCTGATTTTCAAAATTTTCTGAAATTTGTGCCAAAAATATTGGATTTTTTTCTAAATTTCAAACAAAAAACAGGAAATTTGTGCCAAATTAGCATAAATTTTCAATTTTTATATCACAATTTGACTCAAAATTTGGACATTTTGTATATGGACAGGTCCCTTTTTTTCTTGAAAATTGGTATATACATGGGTGGTAGTCCGTGGTACTTCCCAGTGGCACACCCCTACCAAAATCAAATTTGAGTACCCCCGGGGTCTTCTTTATTGCTGACCAATGATGATGACACAAATATTGGACCACGTAGAATTATTGCAATGAAAACTATATTTACTCACTTCATTGATTGGCTGTTCATGGCAGCATGCACACAAGGTTCCCATCCAATTCTCTTCTGGTGGTTCATTGTCCTCACCAACAACACCATTGGGTCCATCCCAAAATACAATGGATGTAACAGCTCCCTCTATTACAGATGCTGCCTTGATGTCAACCTTTTTGAAAAACAAAATGTGTACTAGGTATGTTAATGTTTTAAAAGATCACTACAATTTAATGATTTAAAAATATTATGCCACCTGAACAATTATCAACTTCCAGCATATGAAAAACTCTAGCCTGAAATGAGCAATAAATATTTCAACGCTGCTCCATATACACTGCACGAGTTTTGTTTACACAGACATGCTTGCATGAGCATAGCATATATCTGTACATGAAATTCCGTTCCAGCTGATTGTTTCCTGACTTCGATGTCCGAGAAAACAGCAAAAACGCGGGCAGTTCTTCATGACCAATCAGGACATATTTTATATCATTAGAAAGCTAGTCTTCTGAATATTCATGATAACAGGAGCTCGTGTGGTCTAGTGGAACAGAGCAGGACTGCGAATCAGTAGGTCGTGAGTTCGAGCCCCACTACGGCCAACGGGTTATGTCCTTGGGCAGGACATTTAATCCTAATTGCTTCGTCGACCCAAGCGTTATCATCGGTAGTTACTAGGAATATACTCAATAGGCGCCGTGTTTGTAAGGCAGTCGCGTAAGTTGGTTATATTCTATTGGTAACGGAATAAATGTAAAGCGCTTTGATCAATTCTGGAAAAGCGCTATATAAGCACCGACATTTATGATCCACCCGAAGGCAATCGAAAAAGGGCAGACAGGTTAATTGGCGATTACATTTATAGCGACAAGTCCCTTTCAAATGGCTGAAAATGACCATTTTGCCATTGAAAAACAGATTTTTGAGGATATTTTAGGTCAAAAATGCGGGCACTTCTTAATAAGAAAAAAATTTGAAGTAAGATTTTTATGATAAAGTATACTTTAAATATGACAATACTGAGCGAAGGCATTAACTTTTTATCAAAATAAACTCGTAGTGACAGAAGATAGAACTGCGACTGCCAAATTTACAGCTGTCTCGCTGTGCTTAAGATGCTGTAAACTTTACATTGAGCAGATGCACGGGACTTTTTCCATATGTCAGGTGCCCCAGAATTCCAATAACTACAATCCCAAAATTCTGACAAATACAATTCCATCAGTAAACATTGAAATTAGGTTGTCTAAGTTTCCTTGAAACCATTTCTTTGTATTTTAAACCATAATCATCAATGATATTACAATATTCAAAAAATGAAAAACTTGATAATACTCAGGTAATTGTAAACTGGGTCATTTTTGAAATTGCTACAAGACCAACATGCATACAAGGATATCATGTCAATGTCAAAATACAAAAAATATAAAATGGTCTCATATTTCCCTTTCCAAACAAAACTTTTACTCGTTGTTATTTTGGGTCAGTTTTGGCGCAAAAGAACAAAAAAAAAAAGATTTAATTAGGTTTTTTTTTTCATTTTCAAATGTTTTTACCTTCTTTTTTATTTAGTTATCAATTGAATCATGTAAAAATCTATATTTCCAATTTCAAGTATGTTGTGGCCACTTGATTTTTGCCATTTGAAGTTGAAATGTTCACATCTTAGCATGGATTTAAAGAATTTTTCCTCCACATGTTGGGATGGAAATGTTAAAAGACAAGATCTCTTCACTTTTGTGGGTATTAGCAAATTCGCAGCACTATAAACAAGTAAATATTTATCATTACGTCAAACATAGTCAAGTGACAGAAAAACACTTGTAAGCTTTCTACTGGATATGTCATTCTGTTATATACTCTACTTCAATGGCTTCCTAATTAGATCTTGATACTTTTCCCCGAACAATTAAATCACCACTCAGGCTTGTATACACTCATATTTACTTCCTCAACTCGTTAAAATACTGCACTTTGTAAAGACAGCAAACTACAGCTTCTGTCAGTATTTTTGTGACAGGTAACGGACGGACACCTTTAAAAGTGGACTTTATTGTGCCATTGCATTATCACTCACGACTCATACTTTGAAACAAGGATAATTTTCACAGATATCTGTTCACAGATATCTGAACAATCTAATTACATAGCACAAATGCTAAATGATGCTGCATTTTTGAGACTTCAGTCTGATCAACAACATGGTTAAACAGTCTGAGCAACACTGCAAATAGGAATACTGGACTAAATAACATAAGGAAAAACTGTATTTTTTGTACAACTTCCTGTGGCCTGGGGTCATCATCGTCATATTCTACAAAGGACATAAATATACAGAAATTGACAGTGATGAAGGATTGTTGAAATGACAAGACTTCAACTTATCTACTTTCAACAACTGAAAATTCTGTGACTACACTAAGCATATATATTATAACTTTTTGAAGCATAATATTGGATTTGCAAAGATCAAGCCTGGAAGGAAAGCATGCTCTCATTTTGAATTATTACAAAGTCTTGAATTGACACATGTGGATACTGCTTTTTTCATAAATACTGATTGATTCAAAATGACACATCCAAATCTCAGAAGCTCATCAAATATTATTCCATGTCCATTTCACAATGGCTGGCATATCTGTTTCTACTGCCAGGGATGCAACCGAGCAGCTTGTAGTATGTGCGTTTCCAGTGGACATATTGGGCATGTCATAAAGGATATCATTATCCTTTCCAGTTCACCGATCAATGACATGGAGATCATCCAGAGTTTGCAGCATTGCCGTATATCAGAAACACAAATTGACAAAGCGTCAGCAATATCAATGATTGGCCAATATGGCTTGAGTGAAAGTTTGCAGAAGTGTCATATATCAAATACCGGGACTATTGGAACTGAGAGCTAAAAAGAAACCAAAATTGGCCAATATACTGCTGGATCACCTAATCAACATGTTACAAGGATTGTTTTTGTGTGTAGAATCTTATATATAATCGTCCAATATACTGGCTTATCACCTAATCAACATGTTACAAGGATTGTTTTTGTGTGTAGAGTCATATCAAAATTAGGCTTTGCAAATGGAACGCTTAAGAATGAAAATACCAAGTTACTGCAATCGTAGAAGACATACAAAATGTTTGAGCTATTGTTATATTGATCATCAGGCCTTAGCAGATATTAGGTGGTACATGTGGTACTACGTTAATGCAGAGCAAGTCCTAAAGTAGAAAACAGGCTTGTAGCCAGGATTTTTCAGGAAACTTTTTGGACCTTTTGGAGGTATCTTTTCCATTTGCGTTGATCTAAAATTAATTTAAGTGGTTTTTGAAAAAGTGACAAGACTTCTTTATATATTTTTGAATAGTATCATTTTGTAAGTTGTTTTTAGTTGTATTTAGATGTATTTCTATCCCAGGGGGTAACTGGGTATTCTGACTGGGTAACCACCCATGTTACCAAAAAGGTGAGACCTGGACAGGTCTTGAGACTTGCAATATAGGATATCAAAATCGACCTGGTACTCTCCAAACCTTGGCCCGGGGCTCCGCTCACCAGTCCGACGACTCGCTAGTCCGAAGATTTGCTAGTCCAAAACGTTATTCAATGGGAAAAAGGCTCATTAGTAAAAAAAAAAAGCTTGCTAGTCTGAAGGTTTGCTAGTCTGAATATGAAAATAGGCTTGTCAGTTCGAATTGTTAAAACAGCTCGCTAGCCCTTATTTGAAAAACAGCTCACCAGTCCGAATTTTAGAAACAGCTCATTTGTAAGAATTGAAAATAGGCTCGCTAGTCCAAATTTTTAAATAGGCCCTCTAGTCTGAATTTAGAAATAGGCTCACTAGTCCGAATTTTGAAAACAGCTCACTAGTCCAAATTTTGAAAAACAGGTATTAGAAATATACACGACCATATTTCTAAATTGGGACTAGCGAGTCTATTTTAAATTCGGACTAGCGAGTTGTTTCTAAAATTCAGACTAACAAGGTGTTTTTAAAATTGGGACTAGCAAGCCTTTTAAAAAATTCGGACCAGGGTATGAAATTTGGCTTTTTCTCTAATGGGGTGTCAAACTAAGAAAGATTGGTTGAAATAATGACAATGGTGCTTTAAATAGTAAATACATAGCGCTTCAAATACCTAGAAACACTTCTTATAAGTGTTAAAAAGGTGTACAGTTACATTTCATTTGAAGAGGTATGGTCCCAAATAGGGTATCCACTCGAACAGATATGGAATATTTATGGTCTCAGATAGGGTATCATTTAATTCAACCATTTTTGCCAATTTTTGGTCTCACATAGAGTCACCTTCTGAACCTGCTGAACTTGGGTTGTTACCCGAAAATCAGTTACACCCCCCACCAGATATCTATATATGTGCAATTTTAGTTTTTTTAATATAACTGGTGTAAAAATACCCGCACTTTGAACCGAATGTATTCGTATCGCTGAACCAGGTCAACCCAAAAGTTTAAAATTACTATACCTAATGAGGCCCCTTGGTTTATTTTTTCATTTTACAATCAAATGAAATAGTCTCCTTGGGCAAGAAACTTTACTCTACTTGCTCCGTGGTTCGGAAGTCACGTAAAGCCGTAGGTCCCCTGTACGAATAGACTCCTTCATGGGGTATGCATATGAAGAGCTTAGTTACAAAACATTTTGAAGTTTTGAGAAAAACATGTTTTTCTTATGGACATTTGCCCTTGCCGTAATTGGTTGATATTACACATGACTTAAGATATACCCATATGGAACCTAAATAATGAGTTTGTTTTGAATATGACAAATTCGTTATCTTTTTATAATCTCTTTTGTTTCAAATTTCAAGTGGGCTTTGCATACTTTGCCACTTAAGAGATTAGTGGATTTCTAAAAAAACCTGTTTTTCATCATTTTGACCAAGAGGTGATTATTTAGTCTTAAAGTGGTTGTCAAATGACTTAAAATGGAAAAAGATTGAAAGAAAAATCTCAATGCATTTTCCAATTATGCCTTTTTGAATATTTTGCCAAAATCTACCATTTTCCCTCAATTTTGTGATTTCCGAAAAATCCCTATTCTTTCTTTTTCAGCTAATATTTCATAAAATATACATTGGTTTCCTTTATTTTTTGATTTATTTGAAAGAGGAAAGTCAATTGAACTTATCTGAAAGAAAAAAATCACAAAAAGGTAAAATTTCACATTTTTGGCAATTTTTTCCAGAAAATGACGAAAATTTACGAAAATTAAAAATGTGAATATCTCAGTAACGAAATGAGATATGAATGTCAAATAAAAAGCAAAATGGTTTTTTTTGACAGCCCTACCCATTTTTGCAAAGAAATCAATTTTGATATTTGATGGACTTAGCATGTTTTGCAACTGAGCTCTTTATATCATGCAAGAACAAGGTATAATTGATTGATTGATTCCAATAAAAAGCATTCAAACAAGAATATTATTTTTTTATGTTGACCAACGTATCTTACATAAATGTTGTAGTCAATGGGCGATGCCAGATTTGATGTAAACTACAATCAAATTCATCAAAAAGGGGGGAGTTACTGTTATTGACTTCTCTTGTGAAAATAAAAGCAAAATGACCTATCCAGTAGTAATTCACAGGTTCATTAATGTCTTCCACAGTAAACAAAACCATTAAAAATTGTAAACTACCCATGCCGGTAGATAGGCACATCAGATTTCTGACAAATGTCCTTAAAGCCGGTAAACCAGCTCATCGGGTATAGTACGTATCATGTACAAGTGTGTTGATATACCGGCTTGTCAGTTCAGAGGGTAAGGGCCAAATCATAGTTTGCCTCCAAACAAAATTTGTCCAACCAAACATTTGGTTGTGACGTCAATTTCAGAAATTACTTTAATTTGGATTATTGTGTTACAAAATAAGTATTGATCCTCTTTATATTTTTGAATCTTCAATAGTTTGACTTTTTAGGTTAGGTCAAAAGTCAAATATACTCCTTTTGTCATTTTTTGGATATTTAGGTGATTTTTATTATAAAACTAAGCCAAAAGAAAAATTCTACAGTTTTAAAAGTAAAAAATTCAGACCAATGTAGTCCTTAAAGAATTATGAAATAAAAGATATAGTGAATTGTGTATTAGTATATAGAATTTATGTTTCTGTTTAATTTGTAGACCTATAGCAAGTGAAGTATTTCCTGTGCAAATTATATACAGTGACAGTGTGATTTATGTAATATCAGTTTCCTGGCTTGATAGCTTTCGCTTCATGTTGCCATACTCACGGATTATACACCTAATTGGGAGTTAAATGTGGCTGTTTGACTGCATGGTCTAATATAAGCTTTTAGTAGCCCTGATTTCAGTGCCTTGTCCTACACCACCCAGTGTCCAAGAACCTCTATCCACAGCTGATTACCTCACCAAGGCAGGAAGCTATGAGCACTGCCTGGGCTCGTTGCGGGGTCCATGGGATGGGGCCATCAGGGGAACGGTGCTAGTTCTAGCTTTTAGTCTAATATTTAGATGAAAAATTTGATTCCAATGCTCCAAATTACTTAGTATCACGGTTATAAAACTCCCTTTTTTGAAGTCAGCAGTTATTGCAGCCTATTTTAGTGGAGGTCAAAGATGCTTATGATTTCTGATAACAAATTATCACAATTAAAGGAGCATGGTCCGATTGCCTCAACTTTTTTTCAAACTTTTGAGATTTTGGTACCAGAATGTTGCTAATATTTTTCTCATGACCCATGT
>JXSR01S026173.1:30040-40855 GCA_000969725.1 Ophiothrix spiculata
CTTGTTGAAATTGATCAAGGCGATCAAATTTTACAACAGAAAATCTGCTGGAAATTCTTATTATTTTCTTTATTTTTTACTGCCTATTTTCATCAATTTCTCGAAAAGTGTTCTGTCGCAGAGTCATCACAATTTTCTTCCTCTACCAAGCCTCCCAACATTTATTTGACCCTTATTTAAAATCTATTGTAGGGAGATGGTAAAATACCAAGCAAGAGAGGACTAGTAAATATGATACCAAATTGGTATTATGTGTGAACACTAAGTCAAGTAAAATTGTCATTTTAAGATACTAGTAGAAGCACTGTATTTAATTTTTACAATGCATGAGGACAGCACAACTATGCAATGATAATAAACAAATGTTCATTTATTACAAGTTTTGAATTACAGTGAAATTGTTTTTTAAAATACAGAGAATTATACGCTGGGGAAGTAGTGACGTCATAATTGATGTTAATCACCCCTTAACCCTATCACTTTTAAGCACCTCTTCATTTAAAAACAAATTTCCTCAGGAATTTACATGTTAAAAATGGGTAGTTTCTCCCAAATTTGAACCCCGGACCTCTAGCACCCGATCCAATATTAATGCAAGCCAATTATAGGTAGATGCTGCCAGGGCAGCATTCCATGATCATAGCTAATTCTGGTCTATGACTTTTAAAGTGATTTTTTTTTAATTTTGTGCGACCCATGGAATGCAGGCCTTGACATTTCAGGTGAATGAGAGTGATCACTCACCTTAAAGCTCACGTTGGAAACATTTGGAGTGTTATTTTTTACTTGCCTGGGAAATCTAACAAAATAAACAAGGTAACTACTCGCCTAAATGCTCACCATAAAATTCTGACACTTGTGAGTGGTGTAAAGCTCACCTGTATTTTTCAAAAGGAAAACTCTGGGAATGGGATTTTGTGAGGTTCAGTGGTGTTAAGGTTTACAGAAATTTGAATTCCCTGGATATATATTTTATCATTAATCATGTTTAATATCAAAATGAAGTGGTAATATATTCAATGATTTAAGAAGTGACAATGTTAAATTATACAAAGAAAACAAAAAATTATCCCTATCCATTTGTTATTTTTGGTTTACAAATTTCTTTATATCAGCCATTACTTTAAAAACAACTTTATACAGTGGAAACTCGTTAAAGGTGGTTTCAGACTAGCTGTCGTTGCGGCACATGACGATGCAGCAGACGACCAAACATTTGCAATTTATAGTTGTTGTACTGTAGCACGACACATTTGCATATTGCTTCAATGGTTTGTAGCAAGAAAAGTTGAAATTTATTCCAACGTAATATTGTGTTGTTGCGACCATCACAACAGGGTAATCGATATATCGGCGCAAAATTTTTGAGATACGACAAGGTCGAGTTTACTCACTTTAAATTTTTGACGTCACACTGGTCGTACGACCACACGACAGGCAAGTCTGAAACCAGCTTATCACTATACCGTCATGCAGTTTTACGGGTTAGCGTTATCTTGTAACCGAGTTGCCACTTTATGTTCATTAGTCTGCTGATGACCAACAATCCTGGTGTGGTAATCAAACCCAAGAACAAAATACCCACCTCTTTTTACTCTGCACAATTTTAGGTTTTCAGTCCAATTTTAGCCTATTTGCCACTAAAAATAAAAAATGAAAAGGCCTCCTTCCCTTTTTTCAGTAGGATGTTTGCTATTCTAACTTACTTTTGAGCGTTGGGGAGATTTGTTATTTTTATAATTTTGATGGCTCACCCCAAAAGGGGGGACTTTGCAGATATCAATTTTGATATTATTATTTCATCTGTTAAAGCATTTCCACGCTTTAAAAATGACACATATATTACTTGTTGAAATTGATCAAGGCGATCAAATTTGACAACAGAAAATCTGCTGGAAATTCTTATTATTTTCTTTATTTTTTACTGCCTATTTTCATCAATTTCTCGAAAAGTGTTCTGTCGCAGAGTCATCACAATTTTCTTCCTCTACCAAGCCTCCCAACATTTATTTGACCCTTATTTAAAATCTATTGTAGGGAGATGGTAAAATACCAAGCAAGAGAGGACTAGTAAATATGATACCAAATTGGTATTATGTGTGAACACTAAGTCAAGTAAAATTGTCATTTTAAGATACTAGTAGAAGCACTGTATTTAATTTTTACAATGCATGAGGACAGCACAACTATGCAATGATAATAAACAAATGTTCATTTATTACAAGTTTTGAATTACAGTGAAATTGTTTTTTAAAATACAGAGAATTATACGCTGGGGAAGTAGTGACGTCATAATTGATGTTAATCACCCAACACGTGCGTTTTGGACCCAAACATACGGTGTGACCATTTTTGCCACACGTTAAGTCTATGGGGGGAAAAGTCTGACTCCGATTTTATACCATAACTTACGTCTAAAACAAAAATAAGGGAAAACATGCCGGCCTATTATGCTGAAGGTTGTGATTACAAGCCAGGACAGGATCCCTGCCGTTATTTTCGTTTTCCAACCGATAAAAATCAGTCTGATTTATATGTTTACGTACGCCTATGCTGTTAATACATATGATCAGTGGAAATAATAATTTGTTTGGGTCCAGATCGCACGTGTTGGGCTCATTATCATAAATGTGACGTCACTACTTTCCCGGCATATTGGTTCTTACTTTTTATCTTATTAATTATTCATCTCTTTATGCATTGAATTAATGCCTTGTACATCCACAAGGCCATGTAAAATCAATTTTATGTTTCTCATCAAGGTTTTGGAAAAAAAAAGAGAGACTTTTATTTTTTATTGGTAAACTACTCTAAATAACCTTATTTAGCACCATAATTGGCATGTTATTTTTATTTTCTTGATATGGAGTTGGATTCCTCCAGTGATCATAAAATCTCTTTTACCTTTTGAAAAACATTTAAAAACAAGTTATAAATACCTGAATTTCAAAACATAAAAATAAATTTTAAGAATCTTCAAAAAGAAAAGTGCAAGGGGATGGGAAACATAAATATGTATTTTATTTACTTTTGTCAAAGTATTCAGGATCAGAATTTATGATTTTCACAAGTTTGGGCTTTTATTTCTGTGACAATACTTGTTTTCAACAGCTGGTAACCCCCTCCCGTGGGTCAGTAAACCATGATGTCAATCAGGCACTAGGAGCATGTATCAGATTGAATCACATTTGGTATGGTGAAACCCCTTTAAAGCAATACTATAAAGTGTTAAAAATAGAGCGTCCCCTTTCACCCATGACTTTTGATTTTATTGGCTGATTGAGTTTGTTTTTGTAGATATTTAATACCCTCCAAACGAATTGCTCTCGTTTTGGTTTAAAATGGTATTTGAACTAAACTTTTTCGATATTTATAAAGAAACCGACTATTTCCTTTAAATGTGCTTCTTTTTTCTGTTATGGCTATTTGTTGAATTAAATTTTGGGATCCTGAATTTATTTTCATGTGTATTAGTATAGGAAAGCATGTATGTGATTTTTATCCATTTTGCTGTGGCATAACTAAGTTTTTGACAAAATACACTTGGAAAATGGTTATAGTCACATTCCTTCATTTTAGTCTGTGTTTACTCAATACTTTTTCTGATCAAAATCTTAAATAGTACTGCTTTAACATACAGTCTATTGAATCAAACCATTGCATGCTATTATTAACAAAAATATTTTCACATGTGCAGGAGGGGGCAATCTTACTGACAAATGGTTTTGGGATGCATTATCATCATTTTTGATGGGTGGGTTTTCGTCACTGACACTATGCATTCAATTTGAGTGTATTGGGT
This sequence comes from Ophiothrix spiculata, assembly GCA_000969725.1. Classification (NCBI taxonomy): domain Eukaryota; kingdom Metazoa; phylum Echinodermata; class Ophiuroidea; order Amphilepidida; family Ophiotrichidae; genus Ophiothrix; species Ophiothrix spiculata. The sequence continues at coordinate 33,843 of JXSR01S026173.1, forward strand.
GTATTTTAGAAAAAATTGCTAAAAAAGCACCCAAGTTACCCTGAATTTGGTGTTTTTGCTGGAAAAATGGTATAGAGATGGGTTGCAAAAACACTTTTTAAGGTATAGAGATGTTCAAAATTCTGAAGTCTACTTTGAGCATCCCCATACTAATATTTTCTAAGTACCCCTTCTCCCTTGGCATATGTGATGCGGGCCATCGAAAGGTATATCCTTGATCCAAAAGTCAAAATACAGTAAATGGTATTGGTGGAGACCTTATTGATTTATTTTTCTTTAATATGGTACAAAAGTTTTGTCAATTGAGTTTTAGGTCAAAAGTTATGGGCAAAAATATAACAGCCAAGATCAGACTATGACAATCACAACATTTGACTATTGAAAATTGAAATTCAGGAACTTCAATCGATGCTGTTGGATTACTGAAATTACAGGTACCTCTTAAAAAAATCCAAAGCTGTCATTTTTGATGTCAGATTTCAACCGAATTTAGTGGACAAACTTTACAGATTATAGTCTGTCAAATGTGCAAAATATGGAAAATTTTCTTACTCTATGTTCGAGCTGGAAAATGACAGAGTGTTTTGCTTTGGTGATTGTCCCATCAATATTTTTTTAAGCAAGAAATAGATCTGACATGGTTATAAAATCTTAAAATTGTTATATTTTTATTACTTAAAGGGACATGCCCCTTTAAACAAATTCGTTTCTTGAAAATATAAACTTGAAAGAACACAAATTTTACTAATCAGTCAACTTAGACCATTAAAAATATTCAATTAAATTTAATCGCAAGTGACCACTATGGGAGCGGCCATCATTAAGAATATTATTATGAAATTGCTGTCAATCGCATGACTGAAACAAGGACTCAGCGCAATTATATGGTAATCATCATCGGAACTTCGACTGTAGGATTAAGACTGTTGGATCGCGATTTGCATATTAAATCACATCACCCGCGGTGTTTGTATTCAAGAAGATGTGTGTGATCTTCTAATATTTTGACTTTCCGTCGATAATATGGGCTTTCCGTCGATAACCTTCTTGCTTGGGTATTAACTTCTGGGGCCGATTTCACTAACATTTAGCGATGGTCGCTAACCCCATTTTGATCGCTAAACTTCAAAAACAATCGCTAAATAGCGGGTATTAGCAATCGTTTTTGGAGTTTAGCGATCAAAACAGAGTTAGCGACCATCGCTAAATGTTAGTGAAATCGGCCCCTGGGGTAACAAGGTTTAACATGTTACCTAAATTGCTATAAATTTGTTTTTTACAAAAATCTTTCTGTTGGCAACTTCGAGTTGGTAAGTCCTATACTTTAGCGTGGTCATTTCTTAACATCTAGGAACTGTGCGTAATATGGTAAATGGCGACTTGCATTGGTCATGGGCGATTAAATTTAATCGAATATTTTGGTCTAAGTTGACTGCTAATCCTCTAAATCGGCTTCACATACGTCACAACCTTTAAAAATCATTTTCAACTTCGGCTGGCCATATAACTCAAAATTAGCTTTGCGGCAATTATGTACCTTCTTGATGTGCCGCAACACATGATGCCCCTTGAGTAGCCTCCTGTTTGCTGGGTTTGACGCCCAGGGGTGGGGTGGCACTCTAATTTGAGGGGGGGGGGGGGTGGCACTAACCTTAGAAGAGAAGATCTTTCTGTGAAAGGCTAAAGAAAGAAAAAAGGGGGTCTTTTCGTGAGCTCTTGAGAAAGGGAGTCATTCTGTGATTCCAATAAAAAATAGAGGATCTTTCAGCGAGGACCTCAATGCATTGAAAAAAGAGGGTCATTCAGTGAGGTGCTCAAATTTATCGCAAAATAGGAGTGCTTCCGGTAAATTGTTTGAACAACTATAAAAACCATGATATAATTATCCTTATTTTAGGGTAAAAATATATTAGGTTTGATCCAGATATGTTAAACACTCACATAGACCCTTTATCATGAGAAAATACATGGTAAAACTCATTTTTAAACATCATCAGCTTGTCTGATACTGCAGAAAAATGAGAGTCATTCGTTGAGAGTGTTTGTGAAAAAATGTAATTATGAAAACAAGTGTCATTCAGTGAGAGCATTTGCTTTGGAAAATAGGGGTCATTCGGTGAGAGAGCATGATAAAATGGGGGTAATTCCAGTGGCGTGTCCAGGGGGTTGGCTTTGGGGGCTGAAGCCCCCCACAGAGTTGCAAAAATCATGTAAAATCAGCCTAATTTTGACAATTTTTTACACTAAGCCCTGCACAAATCAACAAATCACCAAGCCACCCCCCCCCCCCCCCCCCCCCCCCCCCCCGCAAGGAAAAATCCTGGACACGCCAGTGAATTCAGTGAGACCAACTTGTAAAAAATTAAAAGGGTGTCACTTGGTGAGAGGAGGTTTGAAAATGGAGGTTAGCGTGGCCGCACATCCCCGTCACATGTTCGTAGGGAGAGCCCCCCCTGGGGTTTGATGTCAATCAGGCACTCTACCAGGTGCATAAATCAGATTTCATTACATTTGATAGATGGAATCTCTTAAACTCAAAATCCATGGGGCCAGAACCATGGCAGGGGGAAGGGGTGATGTCACTCGCAATACTCTCTTTATAATGACCAGTAGGGTAGAGTGGGGTAAGTTGTGCTATTTTTCAAATATTTAAAATTTCTGTAGAAACTGTTGGATATATCCTTTTACTGACTTTTGCAAGTATAACTTTAGATGGTTGACTCATTTTAAAATAACATAACTGTTGAACCAATGACTTATAATTAAAAAAATGGTGGATACTTGAAAAAAGTTGGCAAAATGGCACAACTTACCTCAAGCATGAGGTAAATTGGACCACCATAGTTTCTTATGGGAATTTGAAAATTACTAATAGATATAAAAATACTGGTTCTCAGAACCACGCGATCCCCCTGGCCGATGTGACCCCAAAAATATCAGGGTTCTAACATTATATCCAAAACCCAAATTTGGTTCCAATCGGACTTAAACTTTTTAAATGAGGCCAAATTGACAATTTCAGCCTATTTTGCAACTTGACCTCATATGACCTTTGACCTTAGTATGTGACCTTTGACCTCACCACAAATGTGGGTTTTCATGCTGCACCCATGACCCAAATTTGGTCGAAATGTGACGATGCAGACGACGACACAGACATCCACTACTATGCCATAATCCCCTTCTACTTTTCCAGCCAGGGGATAAAAATTAGATTTTCTAACTTTGATTTTTGTTGAAATTCGAATTCAGTCATTACTGTTTGCATATAGATGCAGGAAAACATATTTTTGCATTTTTTTTTTCTAAACAAGGACATATCATAATGGTAAATCCCATTGAACAATTTACCCCACTCTCCCCTACATCAATTGTAAGTACACATGATTAGTTTCATATCAATCAGGCACTAAACCAGGTGCATATATCAGATTTAATTATTATTTTGAACCCCCTATAGCACAAAAATTGATGGGGAAATATTGGGAGTAATTGGGATAAAAGCTTTTTGGTGTTATTATGCTATCAGCAGGAGCATTATCCATGCCAATTTATGGAAGTGCCCCCTTTGGATTACACCAAATAAATGGTTAGGGTTTACAGTTAGTTTTGCAGTTAGAGTAAAGTTTTTGGCACAACCTTAACCCTAAAAGAGGCGGGGTGGGGGCCCGCCCCCCTCCGACATTTATATTTATTATTATACCTATATTGTTATTTTTTCACACTGAAACTTCTTGACATTTTTTCTTTAAGCCTTGCACTTATAATAAGACCATTTTTGTGAAAATTGGACCTAGGGTTGGGACGTGGCGTTGCGTAATGGCATTCTGGGTCAAACAAAAAAACCTGACCAGAACTGATTTTCAATGGAAATTACACACAAATCGTGTTTTTGTGTTTTCAGGATACCCTTCCACTATGTTTTATCTTATTTATTTGATTTATTTGGAGCAAGAACATGTATAAGCATACTTTGACACACATCATTGCTAAAAATGCAACATTTGCTTCAAAAAATAGGGAAAAACCATGACTTTGGTGTTTTTAACGATTTTTGACATGATGTCACTTATGACGTCACTGTCATTACTCGGCGACTCTCGATAGAATTGCACACAAATAACTTATAAAATATTGATCCTCTTTTATGAATGTTTCCATTGCAGCGCTAGGGAAACTCTAGTTAAACAATTTAAAACAGAAAAATCAGTGATCTGTAAAATATATCCTTGCTTTTCTGATCTGTTCCATCCCCAATAGCTCAACATTTGTTTGATAAAGTTTGATCAACTGAATCAAATTAACTGTCATGCCTAAATCTTTTCAGATGCTAAGTTATTTGTGTGCAAATCTATCGTGATAGACGGGTAATGGAAGTGATTGCATTTTGCCCTCAGGGAAGAAATGAATTCCGAAAAACGTGTTGTCATGCTTTTCAGCAATAAATGTATTGTTCTTTTTTCTTTATATTGAGCCCGTTTTTACCATGCAAATACCCCCCCCCCCCCAAAAAAAAAATGGAGCTTTTAGCCAGTAAAATTGATCTATGTTGGAGGATTTTTGGGGTAAAAACGGCACCAAGAATTTCTTGGCGTATCATGCATCTGAAACGTGACGTATAGATGGCGTATAAATCTCGGGTTTTCGTAAGGAGAATATTTTTTGCACGTACGACTATCAAAGAGCACCAAGTCCGCTATAGATTTCTGATTCTTTATAAGTTATTTGTGTGCAAATCTATCGTGATAGACGGGTAATGTGACGCCATACGTGGTACGTTTTTAATTTTTTTTGGTACCAATGGACTTGTGAGGGTCATAGCTATCCACCAGTACCCTACACTTGATGTTTCGTCAATCGGTTTCCGAGATCATAAGGGGGGAGGAATTTTACCATTTGTAAAATCCAGACAACTGATTGCATATTGACCTTGAGTTCTAGAAAATATTATCAATCAGAATAATCAGTTAAAACTCCAATTAGAATAATAAAAAATTTGTACATTTGCAAACATTCGAAATGAAAATTTTTATCATTGGAGAAATATGAAGTTTTGAGCAAATCTTTTCTTCAAAATAAAATCCACATGGTATTGTTTGTAAACAATGATTACCAATGAAAGTAATGTACCATGAATTATCAAAATACTACAGATGAGTAATCATTGCAAAATGTGCCATGATGCAAAAAATATTTCACCACTATTATGAACATTTTGGGAAATGGCAAAACATTTTACACCATGGCAAAATTTTATACCATGAGATGAAATTAAAATGAAAATGTTAATTCCAAATGAAAATTTAACATAGTGGTGAAATTTAACACCATGAGAAAAATTCTGAATAAAAATGACTACAAAAATGATTAACTTGTGTATCTAGCCCTTAAGAACTAGAGTCCCAAGGGGGTACAGAGAACATAATTTACAAACAAATACAATATGAACAAAATAAATATGATCAGTGGCGGCACAACAGGGAGGATTTTTTCCCCATCAATATTTCCTGGCATCACCACCACCCGTTACCCTTTTTATTGATAAAATTGACATAAAAATGCACAAATTTTTGCACTCTTCATGCATATTTCACTATTTAATAACATTATTTTAGCCCAAAATAGGTGTTTTTTTAGCCAAAATAAACTAATTTGTCCGAAAATTTTGTGTGTTATTTTTTTTTCAAAATGTTTGCCTCCCCCAGAAATTTGTCTTGCCCCTTGTTTTCCCCCAGAATTGAGATGCTGGCATCACTGCATATGATATTCAAGCAAAAAAGCAGCACATAAGAGCAATGTCATTTAGACAGAACTGAACGTAATAAAATGTTTTAATTCATGTTAACTTGGTGATTCTCTTCTAATGGGAAGAAAAATAAAGAAAGAAGTAACTCTTGAAATTGAGAGGTAGACTGAAAAGCAGTGTGTCAATCCCGGGGGCCACTCGAAGAAGAAAGTGGTACGCATGCTCGTCAGAGCACCTCAAAATTGGACCCTAAATGTCGAAATCATGTACAGCAAATTCCAACCCTTAATGTAGTAAAATATTCAAAATCACAACCCTAAATGTCGCGATGTCGTAATACGCTAAAATTAACCCCTAAATGTCGTAATGGACATTTGACCCATTAATGGCGTAACACACTGAAATGGGCCATTAACAGCATAACAACACACTATATTCTGCCATAAAAACATGAATAATACATTGGAAGCCCTTCCTGTAGTTATTCTGTAGTTATTTTTTTGAATTTTAGAATAGCTGATGAAAAGGTGACCCTAAAGTAGAAGATATCATAAAAAGATGACCCTTAATGTTGAAAGTTACCCTGAAAAGGCACCCTTTTTCTAAAGACATCGACGTTTACAGTGATTGTTACCGTCAGAGAAGGTCGTGTTTTTCACGAGCTCCGAGACCAATTGAGACTCAATGGAGTTAATAGCTTGTCGATAATGGCCAATGTAGTGCAGTGATCGTGCATGTAATATTACAACAGGACTGGTGTTACAACGTGATACAAATATTTTTTCGTTCAATACTTGGATTTTATATTGGAGAAAATGACTTCATGGGTTGAGCAGCATGCTAAAGCGTCTGCAGATACAGGACAAACTGTCACACCCGTGAGTACAGGCACAACGCAACTTGTTGCAGATCTCACCCATGATCAATTTCGCGCAATGTTTAAAGAACTATTTCATATGTCTATGGATGCCAGCATAAATAAACTAAAAATGGAATTGAATGAAAAGATAGATAGAGTTAAAACGGAATGTGTTGACAGGATTGAACAGATGAGCACCAAGCAAACTGAAATAATCGAACAGATGAAGGGTGATTTACATGATGTGACAGTGGCTAAGGATAAACTAGTGAAAGCAAATGCAGAACTAAAATCCGAACTTGACACGGTTGGAGATGATGCATCAAATAATTACAATGGCATTATGCTACTACACAAAAAGGAACTTGACCACCAACTGAAAATAACAGGAGTTCCTGTTTCCTCTGA
>JXSR01S026185.1:17633-28003 GCA_000969725.1 Ophiothrix spiculata
GGGGTACTCATTCACAGTGTCTACGTGCGCATTTCATACGTAATATTAAATCATGCTTTAAAAAACAGTGGTGTAGTCAGAAGGGATGCAGGGGGGACTGCACCCCCCCCCCCCCCTCCAATATTTCATTTGTCGGTCGGACAGCGTCACATGTCGGGAAAATTTTGACCACTGTCAGAAATTTGTAGTTAAAGAGAAGCTTGTCATTTTATTTTGGAGGACATCAGTTTTGAGTCAAAATTGAGTCATTTTGTCTGAAAAGTTACCAAAAATTGTCTCAAAATTGACTTCATAGCCAATATTTATGAGAAATTTGAGGTGTAATAACTCATGATTACACAATATGTGCCATGTTTTGGATCTGTGTATGTCTGTAAATGCCCAAAGCCTTAAACCAAACTTTGATCACACCAATGTGCCCTTTTTCCCATGGTCCGTACGTGCAATGTACCCACACTCACACAATTATCTCCGTTCTATATATCAAGTTCCCAACTCATATCATGCTCGGGGTTAAAAGCATACTAATCCCAATACCGCAATAAAACATGAACATTAAAAAGCCGAGTAAACAACATCACGTCTTTAAACAATCTTTTTTGATTATCTGCAAACTGATTTTTTTTGCCACTTTACTAACCAGGCCAGAAATTGCTAACAAAACTTGCCAATAAAGCTTATCGCCTTAAGACACAGTAGCCTATATTTGTCCCTTTTTTCTGGGTTAATGCAGACTTTGTGATTTTATGTTTACCTAAGTCTCAAAACATATTTTCAAAACCTGATGAAATATTTCAGATGATGTTTGACATTTTCAGCCAGGTCTTTATGCGGAGAAATGGTTTCCATACAAGCCTCGATGCGGATTTCATTGGCTTGTGCCTGTTAAGTCTCCGCATATATATTTAAAACCACAAGTAGTAAATGCTATGTGACGTTTGTAGGGGAGTTAAAAGTGGAAAGACGTTTTGTTTTTTTAGAAAACCAAGTCTACAATAAACCAAAATGTTTTGCTTTGTCCTCTTTTATTTTTAATCTCATTCCAAGTCAGGTTGTAATTGTATATTTAAAAATAACAAATCTTCATTAAGAACAGAAGCTAAGATAATTTAGATTCTTAGAAGGTTATGTTTAGAATAAAGTGGGAAGAGTGGTTTTGAGGAACAAGTTGGGTTCTTAGTTTGAGTCCTATTACAGCTGTCTTTTAACAACTTAGGTCCTGAGTTCGAGTCCTATTACAGCTATCCTTGGGTAAGACATATTACTTTGTAGACCCAAGTACATCGGGAAACTGTTGGGGATATCTCAATCTAAGTACTGGTAAGTTTTAAGGCTGGGGTAGACCTTTAACTAGCATAAATGTTTTTTGTACTCTAACTCTCAAACTAATTGCATAGAATATATAAAAGTAAACATTTTAAGAAGTGGATTTTTACCCTGAACATAATGGTGATATCGGTTTTGACCAAAAATGTCGATTTTGGAAAAAAATGCCAAAAATCGTCATTTCTGGCCCAAAAATTTCTGGAAAGCCTAACTAAAATTTGCATTCGTGAAATTTTGAACTTTTTCGCTTTTTGGAATTTAGAAACAAATGTCTAGGAACGGTTTTCTCAAATTTCTGATTTTCATCTTATTTTTTGAGAAAATGGCAAAAATAGGCGAAAAATTGCCATTTTGGTGGCAGCGGTGGGATTTGTTTACATTTTTTGACCTATTTTTGGCATTTTTTCAAAAAATAAGATGAAAATCAAAAATTTGAGAAAACCGTTCCTAGACATTTGTTTCTAGATTCTAAAAAGCAAAAAAGTTCAACATTTCACAAATGCAAATTTTAGTTAGGCTTTCCAGAAATTTTGGGGTAAAAAATATGGTTTTTGGCATTTTTTACCAAAATTGGAATTTTTGGTCACAAACTGATATCATCATCATGTTCAGTGTAAAAATCCGCTTCTAAAAATGTATACTTTTGTAAAGTTTATACAATTAGTTTTAGAGTTAGAGTACAAAAACCATTTATGCCATTTGAAGGTCTACACCAGCCTTAAGTCAATTTGATTTAGGGTTATAATCTAGTTTGAGGCTAAGTGGTTTTAACAATTTTCAAAAAACAAGAAAATAGCGACCAGCACTTAGCATCATATTGAAAATGTGAACTATAAGTTTAGGAAAACAGAAATACTGTTGCAGTTCCTGTGAAAGAAATAATGGTTGAAAATCATCTTTTGAAGAAAGTGAGTCAATATTTTGTTTCTATGTCAGTCCTTTGACTCCAAAAAGTTTATGATAAACACATGCTTGTACCTTTAATTAGTTTCTTGAAGATCCGAGCATACTTTTTGCATTTTTTATTTGGATAAAATCTGTATTTAGCCAACTCCATATCTTGATACAAAGATCAATTTAAGAAGTTCTAGAAACATATTTGCAAGATGACCGTTTCAAAAGATTATTTTGAAGAAGATACTATATTGTCACTATTGTGCATTTTGAAGTCTCCATTTAGCTAGCCTCTATATAATAAATTCTATTATAAGGAAGTCTTAAAAACATGTTTGCAACTTGACCATTTCCAAAGATTATTATTTTAAAAGGAGACACTATGTGCAATATGTTGTATGAATGTTTAATGCAATTTATTGTTTATTGCAAAAAAAGTACTAGTTTTTCAAAGAGGATTTTTTTAAATGAATGGAGAAAGACTGATTAAAATTTCAAACGTGTCTGCAAGTCCATCGCCTCATAATGTTCAGCGACATAGTTTCGTGCAATTTTGTCGCGCGGTTATAAAGTTTGTCGTATCTGGGGTAATCATTTGTGACAGGGTTTGTTAAAACATTACACGCCACACATATGTTGCTTAGCACTGTGCTAAACGATATCGCCTTGTGTCATCAGAGAATGAGTAGATGGTGAGTTTTTGGGTGGAGAGTTTGAGTTATGGGCGAGTTACTTTCACAGGGTTTGTTAAAACATTACACGCCACACATATGTTGCTTAGCACAGTGCTAAACAATATCGCCTTGTGTCATCAGAGAATGAGTGGATGGTGAGTTTTTGGGTGGTGAGTTTGAGTTATGGGGGAGTTACTTTCACAGGGTTTGTTAAAACATTACACGCCACACACATATTGCTTAGCTGCACAGTGCTAAACGATATTGCCTGGTGTCATCAGAGAATGAGTAGATGGTGAGTTTTTGGGTGGTGACTTTGAGTTATGGGCGAGTTACTTTACACGCCACACATATGTTGCTTAGCTGCACAGTGCTAAAAGATATTGTCTTGTGTCATCAGAGAATAAGTAGATGGCCAGTTTGTGGGTGGAGAGTTTGAGTCATGGGCGAGTTACTTTCAAACTCTTGTGGTTGTCTGATTGGGTGAGATAATGTTAGACCATTCGTTGAATTGCTGATGAACCAGTGCACCAGCTTTTGTCAGGGCCCAATCAGCAAGATACTATAAATTCAGAATTGCAAAGAGAATTGTCCTAAATATATATCTCCCCCATCATTTAACTGTAACTAGCATCAATTTATTTTAACTTGGTCATAACAGCAATCTGTCCTTTGTACTAGCAATTTATCATCAGCAATATTGGTCTGACAATAATGGGCCAAATGGCCTAATAATAACTCGCCAAATCATTACTCACCTTTTATCCACCCCATCTCATTCTGTGGTCAAGGAACATGTTACTGCATTGAAGAAGTGTCATTGTGCAAATGTTGTTCTTGTGAATGTGCAGAAAGCACTTGAAAATTAAGCCACATCTGGAAGGTATTCCAACTAATACCACGGTTTCAGTTACATTGACTCTTTAGGTGATGATTTTCTCGTAAAACACAACTTATTCAATAGGTATTTTACAGCGATATTTTTGTCAAAAACTAATTGAATTATTTTATTAGAAGTCAGTTGAATGTCAATAGTCATATGACTCCATAGAAGTCAGTTTCTTATTTCCCTAAAATCAGATGTCGGAGGAAAGTTGTAATAAAATTGTGTCGATTTTGTTGCAACTTGTTTTGAAAGTGAAGAAATGGGTTGTTATTTTTCCCTAATAAAAGTGGTAGTGTTCTTAAGAATGCAAATAATTCAGTATTTAAATTTGAAATGTACCACTAAAAAGGTGTAAATTATTCAGAATATTTATTAAAATGTACTAAAAATGTCAGATTTTTTTTTCCAGATATTAGCAGTGGAAATTTTATCTAACATTTTGATGAATCTTTGGAAAATATTATAAAGCAGTTATCAATAACCTCCATGTTTTTATTCTGTAATATTTTGCTATTCATGAAATCCCCCTCTTTGAAAAGATCACAATTATTTTGTATATATATCATCAATTTCCCTACAAAAGCCATTACCAATTCAGCTTATACACCAAGCCATTATGCATATTTTGTTCATTCTGTAATTCCTAAAGATCGCGCTGTTTCACTTAACACTACAATATCCTTATCTACCGAAGACAGCATCAAGCTGAGTTAAATAGAACAAGCAAGCCATTTCAATCCGATCATTCTTTAATAGTTAGAACTGTCACAATCATACGTGTCAACTTTATTTATTGCTGAGAAGAATGTTTCCCCTGTCATACCTAACACGTACGATTCAACATTTTATTCTATTCTCTCCCCATCTTAATGCTGCTCCAGTTACCTAGTTATAAAGATGAATATATAAGCAACTATTTAAAGCAGCGGTGATGTGATCGCATGATTATTACACCAATTAGCTCGTAATTGGGAATTTGCTTACAGAATTCCCTAGTGGTGTAAGCTATAGTGGATTATATCCACACACGGATGAAATCCCGTATGTTTTAAAGGAGTGTAGCCAGATTATTTAATCTTTTTTTTTAATTGTTCATATTTTATTTTTCTGATAATCAATTAGAAATTTTACAGCTATAATATGTTTCTGTTTAGAGATATATGACAATAATAATAATGATAATTAATAATAATTGCTTTTTATTTCAAACTATAATCGTGACACGCAGATCAAAAACATTATTAAACACCCCTAAACAAACACATTGCAATTTGTAGGCCGCAGCTTAATCAGCGCCAATATTGCAAAATTGAAACAACAGTACAAAGGTACAAGAAATATCCACCCGCCCCCTGCAGGATAAAGTGTCTTGCCCAAGGACACAACATGTTGGCCCGAGCGAGGCTTGAACTCACAACCTATGGATTATGAGACGGGGGCCTTATCCACTCGGCCACACATGCTCCTTAAGCAATGTTTAAATATCTAATTTGGTAACTATAATTGGCAAATATGAAATACAAAATTTCTCAAGAAATCTGGATTGCTGGACCAATTCAGCTGAAATGTGAAACTGCACCCTCTTTAGTGGTGATCTTTCATTTAAAAACTAAAAACTAAATATTTAAAAATCAGACATTGTACCTTTAATATATCTTGAATATGCTAGTGCATTATCATCAACAGGTGGTCAATTTGTATGCGATGACCGTTCACTGACCAATATATTTTGACCACTCATATTCATTCACAAGTAATAAGTGTGGACATAAGCGTTTTTCTCACTGTGCAGTAGGCGTCCATTTTGTTTGTGCCATGAATTGCGATAGCCACTGCTATTGCCCGTGGAAATAGATCAGTAGATTCAAATCGACGTTTTAATGAAATTGCTATTTCCGTTATATAAGACTTACTATATACTTGTAGAATATTTGTATTCCTTTGCTGTATAGAGGTTACTCATTGCAATGTGTGTAAAATGGAATTTATTTTGTTTGATAATAGATTGCCAAATGTTGCACCTTGGTCTGAAATGCAAGAGGTTGATGGTAATGTTAGTAAGCAAATGTTAAAATGCCAGTTTTAAGGAATTGTTACATTTTAGTGATTACAGAATGAAGATTGAATTCATATGCTGAAAAAAAATGTTCTTATAATGTTGTCAGATGTTTCTAACCCCTTATAAAAGTTGTGTATATTTGCAGGGATTCAAATAAATGTTTTTGTTATATGTGATCTTCAGTAGATAGGAAATATTATATTTTTGTTGCAAGTTGACAATATAATATCATCATTATCAAACTTATCAAATGTCTTCATCATCAATATCTGTTATACTTAAAAAATTTGTTTTGTTTTAAAATCTGTCTAGGATACCCTTAAAATGAAAGAGCAATACAGATCATCTCGTATGCGTAATTCTGTTTGTATGAAGAACAAAATGTCAAAATTACTTCATTTTGAGATTTTATTACCTTGTTTAAAAAAAACACACTTGTAGTCATTTAGTCATATTACTTCCTTAGTGTTCTTGTAATAAGCATAAAATGCAAGGCAGCTGACCTGAATTCTGTTTTTAGAAAGCTAGTGGCCTCCGGATTCGCAGCGGTCACTATTTAATGGTCACTGTATTTACGATTCATCCCCGTGTGTGTACATTGACCTTGTCATTTGCAATTCAATATGGCTGACCAGATTTGGTTACCATGGTAATATAGTGACACAATTTTACACCTATTTTGTTGCTTTATGGGGCCCAATCCGGAGAATGGTATTGTCGATTATTGTGTAGGTTTAGGTTGGATTTACAGGGGTGAATTTTTTAGAAGTGGGTAGTTGTATTGACGATGCAAAATTATGTTGTACAAATTGCAATATTCTTCATGTTCAAGATCAATTTGATACCTAATTTCTAAATAGATAGTAATGAAGAGTTGTACGTGACCGATGAGCACAAAAAAAACGGTGATACTCCAAACAAGAGATGGCGTTATCCCTAAAAAGAAACGTCAATTGCACACAGAGTCTTATTTCATAATCACACCAAGAGAAGTCTACTAAATCATTTTCTAGTGGTAATCCAGGGGGATTTTTATAACAAGAAAAAAGTTGAAAATTGAGGTTGCGGAGACAGGTGTGTAAGCAATGATTGCGAAGAACAGAGGAAATTTGACGAAATTAGACTAGGTGGTCCGTTTCTAGTGTTCTTTTTATGAAAGGTTTAAAAATCATTTTACCAACAAGCAATGGTTTCTTGTATTAAAGTAGTGATTCTAGGCATTCCTTGAACTTTTCAACATCGTTATGGTTCCCTTTCGATAAAATTGGTTATTTGCAAGTTTGATCAATAGATTGTTTAAATTTCGCTGAATAATATATGTTTTTAGCCAAATTAAATTTAATGGCTGAATTACAAACTAATGAATTCAACAATCACAAAAAAAGTAATCTGTGATTCACAATTTATGGAATAAGGATATGAAAAGCTGAACATACGCACGAGTTATGATGATCATGTGCATCACATCTTAATTCTCCTTAAAATAGCACCTCTAGTTCACACAATGCACCGTGAGCTAAAATACCTAAATCGTAAAAAAAAGTTTCCATAATAGTAATGATGTAAACTATGATACACATCTGATGAAATGAGGATGAAAAAGGAACATCTGCAATTATTTACATCTCCTTAAGGTTCACCAAGAACACTTATGTGCTCTTAAATAAACCTGCTTCCAAATTAGACTACCAAATCTTGCTATTATCTGACACACCACCAATAGCGGTGTGAGTAGGAATGTGAATAAACTAGTGATTTTTGTCGTAGAAATTCTACTTGAATTTAGAAACACTGTTTGTAAAGAATATACACACAGGATACAGAAATTTAAAATAAAAATATGTTTTGATGGATGTTTGACCATCAACATAAAGTAGATATTATGGTCCGTATAAAAATGAGTTAAGTTGACCGAGTAGTTACGCAAACTTATTTATGTGATGTTTTCATGATGGATCAACCTACTGAAAACAAGACAGTCAATTATCTTATAAATAAGCCTTGTTGCAACTTCCCAAACTTGTTCAAATATAGCAAAGAAAAAACGATGACAAAGTGCCACTCACGAAATCCAAGACGCTGATAACATTTGAACTGTGATCGTTTCTCCCCTCTTTTCATTTAACGATAATCGCCATAGAAACTGGGCCTTCTTTGATAAGGTCACTTGACAACAGATTTGATTTGTTGCCATGGTAATGGTTTGCCAAGATGGCCCGACCCGGTTTTTGCCTTGGTTACGTGATATTTGACTAATCCACTTCATTTTGTAGCTTTATTGCCTAGAAAGTAACTATGGCGAAATGCAAATGATAAAAAAGGGACTTTGCGCATAGAATTGGAACAGGTTTTTCATAAGAAGCAGACATTGTTCTCAAAATATCTTTAAGATGAGTTTTATAAGAACTCATTGAAATTTACACATAAATGATGCCAAATTGCTGATGAATGAATCAGTTCAATACTATTTCTCAGAATTTCTGTGAATTGTGCTTGGGTCTTTTCAAGCTAACTTATTAAAAGTGTTGAAAACATAAGTTTCAAATGAATCAATACAATGTGTATTGTTTTTCTCTGACAATTATGACATAATTAATTAGACATAATTAGACATAATTTATTTCTTTCCACATACATGTAAATACAGTGTGTACACAATTATAAACATTATGGCACATTAACTTAATAAACATTGTGGAAGAGAGCAAGAAAATAAGCCAAAGGCCTGTCAAGTTCTTGTCTCCAGTACAGAATAATATGAGAAAATAAATATAAAATTACAAATGTAGGCTTGACTTCCTCCCAAACCACAATTCGATAGCCAATAGACAATCTTATTATTAGACAATAATAACTGCGCACCACCTTTTTTGAGGTCATTGTGTGAATTATACGGTGATTATTTTAGACTGAGGTATTTTTCTGAGGGAGCGCATGCAGCTCCCGAAGACAAATACTAAGGTCCAAAACAATCACTGACGAATTCACACAATGACCAAAAAATAGATGTGTAAAGTTATTATTGTCATTAATAACTGCACTTTTTAATTTTATTAAGAAATACTTTACTAAACTTATTTGTTACTTAAAAGTCTTAAAGGTCTACTTATCCCTATAAGATATAATTTGATATAATTTTGACCAGTTACCCAACTAAGAAGAAACTCACCTGAATGAATTCTAATACTTTGAAAAAAAAATGAAAGTTGCCCATTGTCTTGGTATACAATTAACATGAAGAGATAGATCATCAGCAATGCTTTATTATTAAACATACACTCCCAGTCAAAAGTATTTGCGCATGCTTAAAAACAGGCAAAAACCAAATAACTATATAGAACGAACCAAACTCTCAACAACTTAATGTTGTTTATAGTTGTCATATGTATCTAATATTAATAAATCCATGTTTCCTCTTCTATTCGATCTTCCATTACCATCAAAATGGCCTTTTTACTGGACCGCATACAAATACACCACATGCAGTTATTGATATGTACCTGTGTAGTTCAATATTCTCGTTGCTCATTATCACCATGTAACCGTAAAGAACATTGTCAGGTTATGAGCTTTGAAAACAAATGCGCAGTTATATATTTAAACTCAATTTTTTAATTGTACAGAAGAAAGTATACAGTACGTTTAGCATGCTATATTTTCAAATGTGCTAAATGCAATTCTTGTTGATTTCTTTATAGAACTATAAAGAATATAAAATCTGTGAAAAAAATTTAGCATATAATGAATGGTTCTTGAGATATGGCTGGTTAAAAGTTTTGTACGCAAATACTTTTGACCGGGAGTGTATACACATTTTACCTGCCAGTCCAGCATTTAAACCTTCTATTTTTACCTGCCCATGCAACACCAAAATCACCTGCCATAGGCATTCAGGTAAGGTGCTCATGTCAATCCCTGACTTTAGACTGTAAAATTTCTTATGGATTATGAGAAAAATACGAGAAATATTTTGGTGCAAATATCTAAAAAAGTCTGAACCAATCAGACTGGGCATCTTCTGACGTCGTGTGAGTGCAAGAAAGTCGTATCTGTAATGGGCTGCCCCAAGTTGTATTTATCTACACTTTGCCACAAGAATGTGAAAAGCCCTCAAAATTTCCCTGTCTTATCTCAGTGGCTCTTGCAATGGTTGAATGTGTCACCTGTAGAACCATTTCAAGAGCCACTGACCCAAGACTGCAGATTATACAGTGTGGAATCCACATTTATGAAAAATGGCAGCTATTGCAGATACGATTTTATTGCACTCACATGATGCCCTCCCTACTCTGCATTAACGCCCTGCGGGGCAGGTTTTTTCTCACCCCGACCCCGTCGTTCCCCAAAAATTTATTTCCCGACCGGACCGACCCGATAATAATTTAGCTTGCCCCGACCGACCCCGACCCGAAAGGATTTTTTCTAGACCGGACCGGTAGTTTTTCATGATTTCCCGGTCAAGATGGATATTTTTCCCGACCCCGAGTTACCCCGAATTTCAAGTCATTAAAATGGTGTTTAAAAATGATTA
>JXSR01S026188.1:36703-51062 GCA_000969725.1 Ophiothrix spiculata
AGTACACTAGCTAGCAATAGCAAAACCAAAGAACTATCTGAATACACTAGCTAGCAATTAGGAAAACCAAAGAACTAGCTGAATACACTAGCTGGCAATTAGGAAAACCAAAGTACTAGCTGAATATGGTAGCTGTCAACCAGGAAAATAATAATAATGATATTTATATAGCGCCTTTTACCAAGTATACAAGGCGCTAAAGAGAAGAGAACGGAAAAATTAGACAGGAAAAAGATGTGACTTAAGACGACCCTTGAACCCAGACAAATTACTACAACCACGAATGCTCAACGGTAACTCATTCCAAATACGAAATGTCATGAGAATCTGAAGTCCTGAATTATTTGCATATCAAATAATGAATGTTACATTTATACAAGAAAAACAAGATTTCCTATACTGGGTATAGTTGGTAAGATTTAAGTATATATGTGCAGCAAATTTGTGATGTTGTATATGATATAAGAGTTGGATAATACCAATAAAAAATAAGTTTTGTCTCAGAAACCGTTTGCAAAAAAGCTATGCGGTATGTGATTTTTTGATTTTTTAGGAAATTACCTATGCAGTATGCGATATGGGTGGGTTTTTTTCCCACTCAAAAATTTTGATCGCCCAAGCCACGTGTTGTGAAGTGCCTAGTTTCTAAGTATGATCCTGTCCATTTTTACTATGGGAAGTCTTGACAGTTGAAAAAAGAAGTAAAATTCAAGGTAAAATAGCAACAGCAAATGACAGCAATCCAGGAAACGGTCGATTGCTGGATTACTCTCGATAAAAAAGAAAAAGGCCAGCGCGTAGTGCTACGCGCTAAATTCATTTTCACATAGCAATGCGCGCGGGTGTCTGAGACGAACCCTTTTTTTTCCTTTGGCCTAAGTAAGAACAGTGAATTACAGATTTGAAAATCTGAAATTGACTTCACAAAATGATGAATCTTGCATGCATTTGTACAAAAATCCAAAATTGCCCAATATATTTTAAAAGAAATTTAGGCGTATAGATTTTAAAAGTATACTATTTTAATTTTAAAACTCTTATTACAGATTTAAAAATCTTAAATGTATTGAAATCGGAAATGTTATTTCACAAATGAATAATTTGAAAAAAATATGAGTACAACCAAAATTGTCCAATATCAGTCTTAGCTGATAGAATTTTGTCATGTATACACACACCATAATAAATATATTAAATGTAAGGACACTGAAACCATAGAGTGGAGTCTTTTTGGCTTTAGGGAGTAAATTTAATAACTCATCCATAAACCGGCATATGTGTACAGTGGTATTACAAGCAATGTTTTCATGGTTAACAATAACATTTATTCGGCAAAACCTTATTACTCTCTGCTTAGTATACCTGGGAGGGGTTGCTTAATTTCAATCTGGATAGAGTGTGTATCTTTGAATCTTAAATTTATCTGTTTTCTAAGAGTTGGTTGTTTGC
Organism: Ophiothrix spiculata; assembly: GCA_000969725.1. Classification (NCBI taxonomy): domain Eukaryota; kingdom Metazoa; phylum Echinodermata; class Ophiuroidea; order Amphilepidida; family Ophiotrichidae; genus Ophiothrix; species Ophiothrix spiculata. The sequence goes on from JXSR01S026188.1 coordinate 38,153, forward strand.
TAAACCTCCTTATACTATATACTTACTGTTCTGGGAGAGGTTCTTGCAGGATTTCAATCTTCTTAAGTTTTTCCGTTTCCAAGGGTAATTTATTAAGACAAGATAGTTCCCAAAACATATTGGCCCGTATTTCAGAAATGTGTTTAGCTTAACCATGGTTTAACTGAACATCAACTGTCCAGAAATGATGCGCACCATTGCAGCTTTCAAGCGGATCACCTCAATGAGCCATGCTGTTGATGCGAATTAAAACCATGGTTTATTTAAACACCTTTCTGGAATACGGGCCATTGGGTTTGCTCTTGTTTTGGCGTTTACGATGGTTGTAGACCTTCTTTGCTGATCTCTTGGTCACATGTAAAGGCTTCTGTAGTTCTGTAGTTACATCAAGTTCCGGTGTTAAGAATATTCTTTGATGATACGGGCATTATATGTCATTTAGGTTGTATACCACACACCCTCTTTTTGTTTATGGTCACATATATGGCCTTGTCACCTATGAACCATCTAGAAACACCAGAACTGAATGTTTGAGAACTAAATACATATTCAGTTCATCTATCCGAATGAACCTCTACTAGACTGGAATATATCAGTTATAGCAAAATCAGGGACATAACAAAGTCATGTAGTATAAGTCTTGAACTCTTAATCATGAGGAATTGAGAGTCGTAGGTTTGAGTCCGATATACAGCCTGGTAGTGTCCTTGAGCAAGATACTTTCATCTTCACCTCGCAACCTAGTTGTCAAATAGGTATTGGCATCCTCCAATGCTGTGAAGATAAGGAAGGAGGTTTGGCGATCCTCGAACAGCAAAAATAATAAGAAATATGGAGTTTGGCCAAATTGCTTTGAAAGAGAGATGGGTACTAAAAACTTAAAATCCAAGCCTTTGCCTTTGCTTTATATACTCACTAAAATAAGAAACATTCAATGAACTGTCACTTATTTGTCTTAATTCATTGGAAGATGATTTATTGATAAAAAGACATAGAACTTCTCCATCATATAGGAGCACCCCTGCAATAGAAGCCTGTATACAGAAACCACATAAGTAATATATCGCAGGCTAGGTCATTACCCTCAGAGCCAATCACCTTGTGCATTAGCTATGCGTGAGCCATCAAACGCATCCACGGTAAATCAAATTGGAGTCCTACCTACAATTGGCAATAAAGTCACTACGATTCTCCATGATTGTGAAGACATTGGGTGTAAAAAGCGTGGAGGATAAATCGCTTTGGCCATGAATGAATTATTTTCACTTTTCATCATTCTCTTTTAATCACGATCATCTTCTTTCACACCTTTATATTTTGTTTGGGTTTATTTTTAAGATGTTATGTTTGTGGTTAACTTTTTTTTTGAATATTGTTTGTTTCTCTCATTCATCTCAGATTAAGTGTATAAATTGTATAAATGATACCAATTTAACCTTGAATTAGAATTAATCTGCCATTAAGGAGTTTAAGGAAAAAATACTCAGATTGATAACAGTGAAAGATGTATCTCTTCTGGGGTTGAGATGATTTCACTGACAAAATTGTGCAGCAAATTTGCAAAGACCACAGTGAATATATATGATCATTGGATTTTGAAAACATTTTTTTTTTAATTTTTTGTATTCAGAAGTGCATTTTGAGTTATGTATTGAAAATAGTGTTACAAACTGATAGTTTTGCTAAGAGACTAAGCGTGGAGGTTGGCATCATATAAAAAAAGAACATTTACAGAAAATGATAACGGAGTGTTTGAACGTACAAAAAGTTTCAACACAGGTTTATTTTGTGGAACTATAGAGACAATTCACAAATGTCTTGAGCACATCTGATATCTAAAAATGCCATAAGTAGGATCTCTTGTCCTTTGCAGTTCAGGCTGATGACCCAAGTTCACTGCTGCCTAATTGGCCCCTTTTCTCCTTTCATCTGCCCATCCATTCATTTTTGTTTGTCTTGTACATTCTGTTACTTACATATATCCTCTTCTCTAAATTACAAATTACCTCTGCCTGTTTCCATCATACTGATAGTAACACTCCTTTTAAATCCCCCTTTTTTTGAACTTCTACTTCTTTTTATCTACATTGTTGTTCTTTTTTTTTCCAATTCCTGATTCCATTCCTATTTTATCAAATCCGTCCTTTGTAACACTTGTTTGCAACATTTGTCAGTTGCCTCCGTTTTTTGAACTTGTGCATCTATCTAAACCACCATGTTGTCCCTTTTAATACATCTTTATATTTGGGGGTTCTTTTACTGACAAATGGAATACGGGGTGCTCAAAGGTTTTGAGGTGCATTTTTGTCATTTTCGGTATATTGATGGATGGGTTTTCAGCAAATTGGGTGTATTTTGGAAAATGTTGCCAAAAAAGCACCCAATTCATCCTAAATTAGGTGCTTTTTCTAGAAAAATGGTATAGAGATTGGTCGCAAATCATGCTTTTCGAGGTTTAGAGATGGTTAAAATTCTGAAGTTTACAAATATTTTCTAAGAACCTCCCCCCGGATTTATACCAGGTTCCGCAAATGTACTTAATTTTGTGAGGATTTAATTTCACAAATTTGAGAGGGGGACATCATGAAATTATAATTGTGGAAAATACTGGTTTGTGGCAATGAGTGAAAATAAACTGCCTGTAAAGTTAAGTGTGTTCATCATACATACAGGGGAGGGGGACTGTTGACTTCAACCCCAGTTGCGTCACTCATATTGACAATGTGTACTTATGATCATTCCTTTTTCAAAAAAATTTTGAAAGCAGGTTTGCGAATATAAATGTACATGAATTTTTCCTAGTGGGTCTTTTTGAAGACAATTTGAGGGTTTTTTTTATTGTATATTCTATGCATTTTTGTGGACAGGGGAATGTAAATATCTTTACCATTTCTACTGCAGGGATGCCAATTTTCCTAATTCATTAGGAATTCCAAATCATAATAATCTGGTCATTTTGGAACATTTTTTTATTTTTCCAAAATCAAAAATTCAAGGTTTTTTTTATTAAAGTGGTAGAAAGTTGCATGAAAATGGTTAAAAGGGTCAAAATGTGCATGAAAAGTGTGATTTTAGTGCCTAAAATATAAAAAATCTTCTCCCAGGGGAAATTTTGTCTGTCTCAACTCGAAACATGTATCTTATTTAGACTAATTTCTTTTTTTTTCCGTACCCAAGTGGCATCTCTGCTACTAAGTTCTCCATGATTATACTAGACAAGAGCATGGGATTTGTGTGGATGTTTTGAAATGTTAAGAAAGGGATGATTTTGGTAAAGATGTACTTGAAATGCAAGAATGGGGATGTTTTTGAAGGGGTCAATATGTCTGAAAATGCTCTTAAAATCTTGCAAGGGGGGGGGGGGTATTTTTGACTTTTGGAACTATTATGTGTTACATCTTTAAATAGGAAGTGACACCCCAGACTTAATCATTTTAATAGACTCTAGATATGCTCCTAATCTATTCTCTCTGTTCAAAGAAGATGAGTTGCATATCAGACATGTTCAATTTCAATTTTGTTTTATTACATCATGCTAACCCATTAAACTATATCATCATCTGCTATGTCAGTTGTGTTCCTCCCTCCCCCTGGAATTTCTGCTGGTGTAAGAAATTTAGTAGTTTGTGGTAAGGGAGGACCATATAGTGATTGAATTGACAACCTGAATGACCAAAGAGAGATGAATGTTTAATTGCTCCTTGGTGTGGGGATCTACTCATATTCATAGTGGGTAAGGAATCAAATGTGAAAATATATACTTTTATGCACAGCTCCACAACCACCTTCAATATTACATGTTTCTTTTACAGCATAATAATACTTATGGTGTCTGGTCCACGCGTACTGGTATGCGCTTGTTTTGATTTCGCAAGTGGAACAACATGCATATATGCAGTATACGCAGACTAGAGTTTTGAAGCCAAAAAATGTCACCTTTCTCATTTTTCGTGAAAAATAGGTCGGTGACCCCCACTTTTTATTTTGTTAATTGAAAGAACATACTTGTGCGCAACTTTTGACAAAAAATTTTGGTGGGAAGTTTTTGAATCAACACTAAATAATGTCAGTTTTACCCCATTTCCCATAGACCCCTGTACTAATTTTTCCACATCCAAAAATGCCGAGTCTGGTGACCCCCAAAATTTGTTTTAAAAATCTGTTCTTCATCGATAAAATATCATTCATGCCGATTTTTACTAGAAAATTTCGGGCAGATCTATCATGGAACAGACACCTTAAAGACTATCCTGAGTGGGCTACCCATTTCTGATCATGCAGTACCTTGTTGATGACTGCCCCCATTTCCCTGGGATGCCACTGTGAATCATTCAAGGACACAGCATGGCTTTATTTTCTCTCGATATTTTCTTAACGACAATGACGATGCTCCTGGTAAAAAATGAAAGCATACTAGTGAATGTTAAAGAAAATGACAAAATACACATTGACTTTTTCTTTTTCTCTCTCTTTTCTTTTCTCCCTCTCTTTCTTAATGTTTTTAGGCCAAATATATACAATTTTATGTTTCTTTCTGGATTTTTGAAAAAAAGGAGGAATATGGGCTTTTTATTTTTGTTGTTAAACTACTCTTAATCTAAGTTATTCTGCACCAATTTGGCATTTTCAGTGCATAGAATGATGTCTAAGAAAAATTAAGAGGTAATTTTTATTTTCTTGTTTTGAGTTTTTGTTTTTTGGACCCTCTGATGATCACTTGACTCACCTGAAATGTTTCATTACACATTTTGCAATGCATGCATGAATAGGTTTTGCTATGAACAAATTGTAATCGAAAATCACAAAATAAAAACGAAATTTTGGAAATCTTTAAAAAACGAAGTGCAAGGATGAGAAACATTTATTTCACCTTGCCTTATATTATACCCAGTATTCATTCATCATATATTTATATATTTTGAGCTTCTTAACTGTCAATCCACTAATTATTTATCAATTTGTTAGTACACATGAATTCATTTTCAAGTTCTACAAAATGAATTTGGGTGAACAAAACTATATACTAAGATTAACATGTCCATCAAATATAATAATATTCATAGATAAAACATATTCTTCACAATTTATATTCTAAGATGAAACAGTTTCATCACAATTATACTTTAGTTACATTTTTATTACTTAAGTTATCATAATTACTCATTCATTTTCTTAATTACTAATTCATTTTCAAGTTCTTCGAAATAAATTTTGGTGAGGAAAGCTGTATTCTAAGATAAAATCCTGGGGATAAAACATATTCATCACACTTACGATAACTTTTGTTATCCTCATTGCTTATTTAAAACCAAGGTTTTTTTTTGTGATTCTTAAAATTACACTGCCGCTTGAAAGTATTTTCGCACAAAACCTTTATTCAGCCATATCTCAGAAGGTGTTTATCCGATTTTCATCATTTTTTTGACAGAGTCTATATTGTATAATTATCGAAACTTACTAATCTGAAATTGCATTCATTGCATTTGAAAATATGGCCTGTAATGCATATTACTACTTTCTTCTGAACATAAAAAATTGAGTTAATATACATTTCTGCACATTAGTTTTAAAACTTACGAACTGAAAAAAATCTATCCTGTTACAGGGTAATTTTTAGGTTATGAAAAATTGAATAGTTACATCAGTGGTGGGCAACCTTTTCACTACCGCGGGCCATAAATGAGTTATGATATTTTTCGCGGGCCGCACCCAAAATACTAGAATAATTATATTTAAGGCGTATGTATTTATAATGCTTTTGATAATAATTGTCACTATGGGTAAAACTACAAATCTAGCCAAAAAGATACGCGAGAGCTCATTGAGACTTATATGATGTGAGTATCGATATCATCTTCAAATCACAATAACATACCGTATCACACGTTCAATAAATCTGAACCACAAAAGTCTAATTTTCTTAAAAAACGCACTGAAGGGCGTGTTTTTTCTGCAATATGTCCCTCTGGATGCCCCTATTATCTCCAGGAGGCACACTAGTACGACATTTTTATATTTTTTATATTTTTGGTTCAAATTTTAATGTATACTAGATTTCTGAGATGACACACAATGGCAATTGGTATTTTTCAAAATGTACAAATTATTATTATTTTTTCGCTGGCGGTTTGGCGGGCCGCACAAAAAGATCACGCGGGCCGCATGTGGCTCGCGGGCCGTAGGTTGCCCACCACTGAGTTACATAGTAATGAGATTTGTACTTCTGGTGTATTTGTATATGGTCCATGAAATCAGCCATTTTTATGGCAATGGAAGATCAAAATTTTAAAAGAAAGAAACATCGATTTATTCATATTGAATAGATAAGTTACCTATACTAGTATGAATCTTTGATGATTCTAGGTCGCTTAATATAAAAATGAGGTTTTTGAACGTTATTAATTGTGCGGAAATACTTAAGAGTGGGAGTGTACTCACTTTTATCATCAAATTCATGCAAAATAATGACATTTTACTGTCACAAAACCTCATGAAATTTCAAAGCCATGATTATATGGTCTTTTCAGTGCATAACATGTTTTTCTGCATTGTTATGATTATAAACCATGTAATTAAATTTTACATGTTCAAATACTTTTAAAACAAAAGAATAGTAAAATCCAGTGGGGTGGGGTTACTCACATATATGGCATTCAGGAATATACTGCTCCGATGGGCTACTTTGTCACTGGAATTATTGGACTTGTTCCCAATTGTTTTAACAGAAATCCTTGGTCCCAATTTTTAAAGAAATAAAGAGAAATGGAAAATCAGCCATATTTGAGGCCAGAACTTTTCCAAACTGGTTCCAAACTTGCAAAATTTGGAAACAAATTGTCTAATCAGCCTAAAAATATCATTAGAAATGGGACCTTGAATGATGTCCCATCAATTCATAATTTGAGTAGGAACCATAGACTTACAGGTGAGATGCAAGACTTGCCACCATTTTTATTCCGACATGAAATTTGGGGTATTCGGGTTTTTAAAGAAATTCAGAAAAAAATGAAAATCAGCCATATTTGAGCCCAGAACTCCCCCCCCCGAGAAAAACATTTGCACAATGAAGAATCATTCAGGGTTCCCAGGCCATCAGAGAAATCAGGGGGAGTTTTTTCCAGTCAGGGAAAAGTCAGGGAATTTGATAAAAATGCCTAAACATCATGAAAAAGTCAGGGAATTTTGATTGACCCAAAAATTGAAAGTAGTCAGTCAGACTCATTTATCCTGGCTCGTCAAGTCTACATACTTCAAGGTTCATATGCGAGGTCATAGGACTTTAAAGGAACCTGTTTTTGTGTTTTTTCGTAAAAAAAATCATAATGAAATTTTGAGACTTAATCAGGGAAAAGTTTGGGGAAAAATCAGGGAATTTTGTTTTAAATACTGGGAACCCTGTCATTGTTGAAGTTTGTAGGCGCAACAATAATATATTGGACAGTGAAACAAAAATTAAGTTGTCCGGGCCCATTATTATTAAATGCAACCTCTACCCTGTATTTTTGTTTACATTCCTCAATAATTTTTTTATTGTTCCTTAGGCAAAAAAAAAAATTGTTTGGTTGCCCTCCACCGACCGACCCTATTTTTCAGCCTGAGCCAAAATATTTTTTATTGAAATATGCAAAACTTAATGAAAAATAAAAAAACATGTTATAATGTGAAAAGAGGGTCTACATGCCTTCTTTCAACCCTCAAGACGATCAGGATGTCACAATCACTACAAGAGGTATTTGATTGTTTTCATTCGGATGTTGCGGGGAAGTTGTGAAGACTGAAGCGGCCGATTGACCTAGCGGTCCGTGGAGGAGTATTGAAAAAAAAAAAAGAAAAAGAAAAATCCGACCAACCGACCCTCTCTGAAAAAAGCTGTGGAGGGCAACCATACAATTTTTTTTTTGGCTTTATGGAATTTCACACATTTGTAAACTTGACAAAAGTGTTATGTGTCTGAAACTAAAGAAAATCATGCAGTAGAATCATTTGAAGCATTCTATCAAGTTAACCAAATTTTTTTTCTGATACAAAATGCATATTTTGACGATACTGTGTCCTTGAAATCCAGGTTCGTGAATTCTTGATCATGAGTTTCTTTGAAATGTATACCAGGGACTAAGTTATGACAATTGTATTGGTCATTAAAAGGATGATCATTTATATATTTTCATATTATGGGAGCATTTTTTTTCACTCATGCAAATATAACATTTTATTTGTGATTAATACATTTCGTAACTAGGCATAAAATTCAATGGCCATCGCCTTTTTTCTTGACGATTAATCTGTTCCCAAATCGAAATATTTCTGCAAAATTGATCAATTAATTTACTCTCATAAAACAAGCAGAGGTTTATATGATATCATCTTGTTGAGTTTTTTTGCTATGGAGGGCACTGAGCATAATTCTTATTACACCTCATTAAAAATGGTCAGGTTTTAGCCCAGGAAGCATAAAGGGGAGGTTTTTTGTAAGTCTTGATATTTTGTATGGTGTTTTAGAGAAGTGTTAAAATTTCAAATATCTAAATGTTTTTAAATATTTACAATCCAACACTTACAAGTGCTTGTTTGGATTTCTGTTATTGTTTCACTTTTGTCCTGTTTTGACTTTGGTCAAGAATATTTTTTGTGTGACTTCTTCATGTCAAAATGTTGTAAATTTCATCAAGTAGTGAAAACAGAAATTGACATTAAAACCCATACTAACCATTTTGAGCATCTTAAGATAAAAACAGAAATTGAAGCATTTCATATGACAATGTAAAATGATAAAAATTTCATTAATTAAATATTCATCTGTTTAATAATTTGAATTAGGAGAACATCGGCCTTCTTTGAACTTTTTGAGATTGTTGTACCAAAATGTTAATCATGTTTGTCTTACAACCCATGTGAAATTTTACGACCAAAACATGTTCGATTTTAATATGTTAGAAAGGTGTCTATATCTTTATGGTAACCATAAATTCATACATTGAAGAATAAGCAACTGAAATACAAAATTGCTTATAAAATTAAAATGGGACAATTTGACTGAAAATCAAAATTAATGCCTCTTTGGGGACAATCTTTCGTGTGAGATTAAAATCTGAATTTTGAAAATCAGGACAGTTCTCCTTTAATAAAGGATAAATGTGACCCATCATATTGTTTTAATGCATACAATATAATCTTTCAGATGAGACCAAAAAACAATTTTCATTTTGGGACACTTACGGTACCTTTTGATATGAAACGTCACAAATTTACCATCTAAATACATGATTTTGAAAAAATGCTTGATTTCTTTTTTCTTTTAAAATAAAATTATTTGAAGGTTATATGAAACTACATGTGACAATTTCTACACAGGATATTCTAAGATAAATCCACTAATTTTGTACTACTAAAGCTTCAAATCACGCTTCCGATATTAAATCCAAATGAAAATACCCCGTCCCCATGTGGAAATTCATATATTACTCCGTCAGTAGTGGACAAACCCATGGGGATGGTCTGAAAAGCATGTGATGGTCACTAGTGGTCAGCAAGCTTCTACTTGATTAGATATTCAAAATGTCCGAATACACGTCGTTCATCCATCATCTATGATTGAGATGTGTAGATAGAGCAACGGAGATTGAAAATCTGAAAAGAATGTGGTTTATTTATTGCTAATTCATAGCCCTGATTCAAGATGTTAATGTAAGGGGTGGACATTGGGTACTGTAATTTTATTACTACCAAATTATGAACTCTTTACAGGGGTTGAAAGAAATTTGAAGCAAAATTGAGTATGAAATAAGCTAGAAATATGTTGTGTAAAAGAAAGCACATGTTGAATTTTGGCTATGTGTATGTATGGTTTATGGTCAATATAATGGGAGAGGGTTTGTTGGTGTGATATATTTTTTAAATTTTATATATTGCACTGAGCTGATAGTTGTGATTCGAACATTTTTATTAAGTGGGATTTGATTTGGGAATATTTTATAATATTAACATGCTGAGATTTAATTTTGATTAATGATGATAAGGATTAATAATAAAAACATGCATGTGCAGTACAAATTTGATTTAACAAATATATATATATACCAAAATAAAGCATTTGAACCAATTGCCATGATAAAGGAATGGAGAAATACGCATCGTACACTAGAACATTAATAACAATCAGACAAATTACAAACAGGCCAGGATTTCATTTTATTTGAAAACAATCCTATGTAGCTAAAATGTCCGTATCATTTTGCTAAATTAAAATGGAAGTGAACAGTTAAAGAAGCATGGGACATGTTCAGCATCATCCCTTCATTTTCTCCAAACAGTTCCAAGGTTTTGGATTATCAGATGTTTTAAGCTCTTATAATATGAAGGGTTAAAACAAAATATTATCTTTGAATCTGAAGCTAATAAACCTGTTCAAATCTGCTTTTAAAATAGCTTAAAGATTTTGAGCCTGAGGCAAGTAATGGACATTTGTGAATGTTTCCTCTAAATGAAATGGTGTTAATGAACTTTATCAGAAGGTAGCAAATATTTGGGAATTGTTGTCCTTGATCTCTATGAAGTTCATGGAGGCTCCCTATGTGCTTAGCCTTCTCAGATTAATACAAGCAGGCCTTGAACCTATGTATTAATCAAATTTAATTAGGTTTAATCAGTTTGTCATTAATCATGAACTCTATGACAATTTTGAATACTTGAATGGAAATGGTTTCAATGAAAGCTGGTATTTGGTGTGTGAAATTTTTGGGTTTATTTGCAATGTGTTATCCTTGTAATGTAGATATGCTTTCTTTATTGTCCAGAAAAGTACTGATTGATATTTTTAAAATCAGTTATCTTGTTTCTCAAACATTAACCCTTACCCTCCTATGTACTACAAAACACTATAGGCAGAAATAAGGAATTAGCCTTAGTCTTATATGTCATAGACAGCAGATATAAGTGGGCACAAAATTGCGGCCGAGGCAGGCCACGCTCGGAAGCTTGGCATAGACTAACCAGGTATACACTGCATGCAGCGCCCCAAGAAGGAGCATTCGCACAGGCGACCAACCAAAGGCTTTACGTGACTTCCGAACCACAGAGCAATTAAAGTAAAGTTTCTTGCCCAAGGAAACAAGGAGACATGGTCCGACCGGCAGTGCCGCCTTCGGGTCTCGAACCCACAACCTCTGTATTACGAGTCCCTTGCTCTAATAGCTGGACCATAGACTCGATCTAAAATGGCTGGACATTGGTTCAGAATACCGGGGGGAGTGGGGGTCAGGGGTTTGAATCCCAAGGGGAAACCTGAGGGGGAACAACCAGAAATTTTGTGATGACGTATTTGGACTTACGACAGTTTTTCAACGTGCGAGAGTTAGAGCTATGGGTCTTTTGGATTTGTCTGCATTGCATGCTTATTCTTACTTTGTAAAAGTCTAGGACTCAAAGACATATCCTGAATGTTTATTTCAAATTTGATGAAGTTTACTGGTGTATAAAAAATTAGTCCTAATTTTGTCGAACTATTCATAAAGGTAAAATTCACCCCTGCTGGCAAACTGGTTTTTAACCGTCTTTTTGACAAATATTTGTGCTTCTAAACATTTTGGGTATATCATATTCGTAGCGTGTAATGTAGTTTTAAGCTTTGTGATATATTCTGTATAAATTTGTGTATAATTTTCATGTATTTTTATGTTAGGGCCTATTGATACTTTGTTCTTGTATGCGCTTAGGGATTTTCGTATCAGGCGCTTTTATAAATGCAGTGTATTATTATTATTACTACTATGAATCTTACAAAATTATTGTAATTTTAACTTTTGTTTTGCTTTAAATTCCAGATGTTCCAGGCCTGAGTAACCCGATCGCAGTAGGAGAATTGCAGAATCAGCTTTTTGACGCACTCCGCGTACAAATCGAAGGCAACCATCAGCCGAGCGCAGTACCTCTCATGAGCAATCTCATCAACAAAGTGCAGAGTTTGCGACGTATCGGCGCTATGCATCGTGATTACGTCATGGGATGCAGCAATCGCTGGCCAGACTTATGCCAAAGTCTTCCTGCTCTCTATGCTGAAATGATGGATATCACCATTATGTGATCGAAAGAATGGCGCCCTCTTGAGTCAGAAGAATCTCTCGTGGGAGTTCATGTCACTTTTTTTGGACAAAAACAAGACATATAAGCACTGTTTATTGTTTAACAGTTGCAAGGATAAGCGTCCAAAAATTGATGACGGAAATCTTTTAAAGCCAAAAATTTGATTACGTATATGTAAATTTGGCTGACTATATATGGTGTGTGTGAGCATTTTGTTTGATGGGCAAAAGGAGGCGTTTGTCGTTGTTGCGTACATGGAAATATAAACTTTACGGCAGGGATTTTTGATGTTGTAAACAAAATAATGATATAATAATAGTTGAACAGTTTTATGTTCAGATTTTAAAAGAATCTGAGGCTTATGATGGCAAAGTGAAGATTTTATTTTGCAAAAAGGGCATTATTTTTAAGCTTATCTATGTATGACTTGGCTAACGCTGGGTTACACAAAAGCGCATGTATACAAACTGAAGCTCGTCTGCGACAAGAAATGCATGTACAGTAGATGTTAAAATAGTTTAGTAGTTTTAAAAACTTGTACGTAGTTTGTAATTGTAAGCTACAGTTGTATGATGCTAGACTGCAGAATGCAGCCTTATTTGTCAATTATTTGAAGATGATATGTGCATTTAGTTGCATTTTTTATTTGATTATGTTTTAAAATGTTTTATCGTCTCGCCTGGAAATATTCAGGAAGAGACCTTGTTGAATCTGTTTGTCTACTAAAAAGAATTGTTTTTATTTTCTTAAATTTGGATTTAAAAGTAATAATCAAAATGGAGTGATTGAGCACATCAGTTAAGGTCAATAGGTCATTCTTGAAACAACTATT
>JXSR01S026190.1:372-11676 GCA_000969725.1 Ophiothrix spiculata
AATTTAACTTGATTAGTTCTGGCTCCCGAGATTTGCATATAGGGTATCAAAATCGACCTGGCGCTCTGCAAGTCTCACATATAGGGTGTCAAATTTGGCTTTGCACAAGATGATAACAATTCTCCACAAATGTGAGTCTTACTGGATATCAAAGCTTAACACCTTGAAACCATCTGGAATTAATTCTGAACTATGGAATATATTTTCACCTAATTTTATTCCCTTTGTCTTGTTCCTATTTTGCCTGGATGTTTCCAGGTCTAGCGTCCCCTCATTACCTGCACCACTTGCTAACAATTCTACATATCATGCTATATATATTTGGAATGGTTCTAGCAAATATGTATATGCGTTCTTGAGAAAAGGAAAGTGTCATTTTCTAATCACAGTCGGGGCCCTGACTGTAATTACAACACAGCAGCCTATGAAGATTCTAAAAAAACACCAAACTTGAAAGCAGATGATTGGAATCAAATGAAATAAGTGAAATGCATTTATTCATCATGAATGTTCAGTTTGCATTTGGAAACGAAGCCGGTTTGAAGGCCCAAGCACACATGTTATTTAGAAGATATAAATTAATACTGTTGATTACAATATATATTTAAAACCACACTAAATACGAAATCTTCAGCATATTCCTATATTTTGAATCTTTGAATGACTTTATAGTTCATTGATGTTTGAATATATTAATCAGAGTACATCATATTTGAAATTTAATACATTAATTCAAGAGTAAATGGACGCAATGATGTTGTCGAAAGCTGTACAAATACTGATATACTGTATTTGCACAATGTATAGTATTTTCAATGTCCATATATAGAAAGATGTTTTATTTGTTAGCAAAATACATAAATCAATTTTGAAAATTGTCTGATGCACTTTATGAAATGAACCTTTGCTATTTATGTCTAAGTAAATTAATCACTGGGGGTGTATTACATGACTAACATCAAGCATTTTACAGTTTGACCTACAAAAGTGTGTAAATATTTGCTATGCTGCAGTATATGTACATTGGTTCTATTATCAGTAAACTAAGACATTGCGATCTCAGGCAATCAATTGAAGATGAAACTGAGATGGTGCTCGATGTCGTTTAAAATGCTGATGATAAAGGTGCGTGAGGACGTTGGAACTTAATTAAGAAATGCACATATTTCCATCTACATGTCAAGTGAATTACTGGTATATTTCGGCATAAAGTAAGTATTATAGTATAATTGTGGCATATCTCTAATTATTGTAAAGCCCACTGAGAAATTAAAAAAAAATAAGAACAATGATACATTGTATTCCGATACATCAAAGCCAATTGCTATTAATATTTTCAAGTATTTGCAATCACGATTGCGCGAGGTTCATCCCATTTTTTATTTTTTAACAGTAAGAGCACTTTATGGACAATAGAACATTTCATTAAAAACAAACCGTAAATCCGTGTGCAATAAAAATAATTGGTACCTACGTAGAAATCCTCTTACTGGCAATTCATTTAGTTACTATTTGTCTGAGCAAAATGTTATAGAAACACTCCATTGTGCGACAAAATGTGTATAACCAGTGGGACAGGCAGACATACGAACTTCTTAAACTGTTAAAGACGGATGGTGAAGTAACAGAAACTTCGATATGTGTAGTTGTAGTTACGAGTATCACAAGGGAAATATATTTGCAAATACCTGTTAGGAATTGTCTATGGTATAATCGTCTAAATCTACTGTAATTCTGGCGCAGACTACTGTGAATTATCGATGGCAGTATAGTAGTGAATATGCTTGTTACTTCTGATAACATTTCCTTAATATATTCTACGCTTTAACGGCCAAACTACGCCACTGACAAAAAATTACAAAACAAAGAATTCAAACCTGAGACAATCCGCGAAAATGAGGTTAATACCTGTACCAAACAATGGAATATATTCAACTATTCTCATGAAAGGTAAGTCATGTAGCTTATAATATAGATATCATTTGGACGAAGGATTTTGATGTTCGATGCCACTACTATATTAAAAGGTGATGTTAAAAGTTTGCAAGATGTACACGTTTGGATTTTTATTCTTAATCATTTTGCACTCATATCCTGGTCCAGCTATGTTAAAATGTTGCTTGTTCATTGATTACATTCGTTAGTCTCACAAAATTATTTGATGCAGTATCTTATTCTATAACAAGATTTCTGCTATCTACTATAGAAATGATGGATTGCTATAAGTGGTTAAATACAATGCCTCATGTCAAAATAGACTGAAAATAGTCAACTTTTTGTTAGGCAAAAACAAAAACAAGTTTGTTTCCTGTAGGTGGTCAAAAAACCTAAATGTGAAATGCGGTTTTTTATTTTATTTCGTTTTCATTTTTTTGTATTGTTTCAAGAGGTGCTAAGGCAAATTTTGATTGAAAATCCGCATGGGTGATGATTTTTTCAGTAAGAAACCTGTCCGGTTTCAAGTTTTTGTTGAAAAGAAAACACCACATAGTAAAAATTTTGCATCAAATTGGCTATTTTGATTTTCGTTTTCTAAAATATCAAATACAAAATTGAAATGCGCAAATATATGGCGCCAAAACGAAATGCGCGCGGCGCACGGGAAACAAACTTGATTTTTGTTTTTGCCTTACGTTGAGATGTTTTGATATAAAACATGTTGTTTTGTTAAGATTTTAACACTTCTATAGTTTTAGGACATTACTATTTTACGTAAGGGTTTCTTTTTTCTACAAAAAATAAAAGATAAAAAAGCAAGACACATTTGACATAATATATTCAAATTCTCTCCATGAATAAAGCTATTTATTATTTGCACTTTTAGATATGGCGCACATAGTTTAAACTAATTGCAATAATTTGTTAATATTGTTCTACATAGTTTGCAACAATAATCATAATATTGGGTTTTTTTACTACCACGTTTATGCATTTGGCACAGACAAAACAGATAATCAGTCTACTTTGCATTTGGCGCAAGCAGTTTATATTCGATGCAGACAATGCTGATTATCAGCCTAGATTAGAGTTAAAACAGACATGGCTGATAATCAGTCTTGTTTGCATGTTGTGACAACTAGGCGGATAATCAAGTTAACATGTGGCACAAAAGCTGTTTTCAGACAAGGCTGATTATCAACCTAGCTTGAATTTAGTGCAAACCAGGCTGATCATTAGTCTAATTTACATTTGACATAAAAGACTGATGATTTGACCAATTTACATTTGGCGAAAACATGGCTGATTATCAGCCTTGTTTATAGTTGAAACATACATTGCTGATTATCAGTCTCGTTTGCATGTTGTTAAAATAAGGCTGATAATCAATCAAGTTTATGTCATGCAAACAAGTCTGATTATCAGGTTAGGTTACATTTGCAATAGAAGGCCGATATTAAATGATCATATTAGTTTACATTTAGAAAGATATGACTGATAATTTAATCAGTCTTGTTTACAAGTTGCTTAACAAGGCAGGTAAGCAGGTTTCCGCCTGGTACATACAAGTCTGAATTATTAGTCTAGTTTGCATTTAGCACAGAATAATGATAATCAGCCAAGTTTGCATGTGACACAAACAAGGCTGATTATCAGCCCAATTAGCATTTGATGGAATGAAGAGAAGTTTAATTTGCATTTGATGAAGACAAAACTTAGGATTAATTGTCTATTTAGCATTTGGTGCAAAACAGCTTCAGACTAAATCATCTACTTTACATTTGGTGCAGGCAAGGCATGTGATTTAAATTGGTATACATTGGATGCAGATAAGGCTTAAAATCAAATAACTCTAGCTTGCATTTGATATGGATAAATCATGATTAAATCAGTTTTGTTGGCATTGGTTTGCATTTGGTGCATACAAGACTTATGATTAAATAAGTCTATTTTACTTCTGATGCAGAATAAACTTATGATTAAATTTGGTGCAGAAAAGGCTTATGATTAAATCATGCTATTTGCATTTAATTCAGACCTATCATTTTGAACTTGATTTGACTTTGAATAAAACTTGAGAAAACCTTTATTGACGGATAAAAAATATACCAGTATTTATTATTTTCTATGCATTGGCAAAACCGCATTATATTCATGATTTTGTACTTAACCAAGTCTTCTATGCTTATACATTACATTATTGTAGTTATAACCGAGGCTCTCTGAGACTCACATTTGATCTGAAATATATCAACGAGTCTATCTGTACATCCTCCCTGAGATATATTTGTCTCAGTATAACCAAAGTATTCTTGGTATAACACATCATATCGGGAAAGATGATAAGAGTTGACTAGCCTTCCTATATATTATACGTTCAATTATATATTAAAGTTCATTGATTTTGATAAACAAAGAATCAATTTGAGTCTTTTATGAAAATTTGAAATCTACAAGATAAATTCCAGAATAAGCAATGATAAACTTCGAAATAAATGGATTTTATATAATGCGATTATGTAAAGTCATTTAAGAGATATGCATTATTCCAGTATGACGATGGAAGTATGCACATCTGCAACAGGTGTAATCCTGGTGTATTACGTGTCGTTATCTCCAATAGCCAATATCCGGATTCAGAATAACATAATATAAAGTTGAACACAATAGGAGCATTTTTGTTAGTTTTAAGAGCTCACTGAATTTTGTAATAATTTAGATATTAATGCGCCAATAAAAAGCCTGGAGCTGCAACAAAAGGGTAAATGCTGCAATCGCAGTAAAGATCGAATTTGCTCTAGAATCAGATGCATAATTGCCTAGGAGCTAAAATGGTTTCAATTTGGTCGTTGATTTGAAACCATTTTCACCAATATTCATTGCTTAAGGAACTTCGAAGTGCCTTCCCCTACCCCATCCTTTACTACTGACTGTGGATCATGCAATGTCATATTAATACCTCTAGCTTTATATAAGATTTTATTGGTCTGACTTGCTTGCATGTAATCTACTTTAAGATTCTAATTTAATCTACATCAAAATTGATGTAAATTCATTGACGGATTGACCCAATTCCCTTGTTTTCAGGAAATCAGATAGTATTTCCATATATTCATTCCCAGACTTTTCAATAAGCCAGTTCTTGCCAAGGGAATACACGGGCTGTTCTACTGCCTTGTAATAGATTGACTTGCATGAAGACAGTTTAGTAATGTTTCCTAGCAACCAAAATAAGAAATATCGCTGTACCTATTATCTTGAATTTGGATTGGCAAATTTGCATTTTTTATATAATTTTCAAGTTTTCTATAACAAAGCTTCTGCTTTAAATACATCACATTATTGTAGTTCTAACAGTTGGAAATAATGTAGGGATTCTGAGACCCACATTTTCTGAATATATCACATGATATGATATATATTCGCCTCAACATAACAAATTACCTCGGGAAAAGGACCAAAGAGTCAGGATGAGCCTTCAAATATCTGAATTTATATACCGCATGAAAACATTCTTGTCATTTGATTGGTTGACACTGCATTAGACTGTCAAAAATATTTGGTATATTTCCTTGACATCATAGCCGGGCATTTTTTGTCAATAAAAATGTGATATTACCCTTTTACAAACATAACGCCCAAGGTTTGTTTACGTTCTGGCATGTTCGTCTTGCCGTAGCGTAGTTTCATGAAATAAACAAAATTGATGGATGAATTGAATGCATGATATAGTGCTTTTTACCCAGCTGTCGGAAATCCTCAAACGCTGCGTGCATTTGGCGAGAGCTAGGCCTAGGCTAGGCTAAGCATGCACGGTAAGCTTAACTCAGTAGGCCCTATGCACTTTTATCAAGTGTGTTTACGCAAGTTATCAAATGACAAGAATATTTTTATACGGTATATAAAACAAATATTTACTGCTCTTTATTCGAGCAATTGTGCAAAATATCTACCCTCGGTGACTGAAGACCGTGGGCCTACTATTGCCCTCCACCTTCGGTGTCGGGAAATAGTAGGCCCACGGTCTCCAGTCACCTTGGGTAGATATTTTGCACAATTGCTCGAATAAAGACCAGTAAATATTTGTATAATACCCATTGACTCATGATTGATTGAGCAAAGTTAATTAACTAATGAATGAATATACTAAGAATCAGTCTAAGTGTTTTATGGAAATTCGTCAACTTCTAGAAAAATTGAAAAAAAGTGATAAATTTAGGAATCAATGGACGCGATACCCCATAAAATCCTTAGACTTATTTATTAGGTCCTAAGAGACTTGTTATAATGACAAAACGTTTTTGAGATTTTAAATTATAAATTTTAAATTATAAATCCCTCGAAAAGACTTATTTCAAATAATTCCTGTTATGTAGATTGAAAAAATAAATCGACAATGGACTTAGAAAGTAATTAATAAGCACACGAGAAACTTACTTTCAAATCCAAAAACGTTTCGCCATTTTAACCTTTTTCCATGTTTTAACAAATCTCCTTGAATTTAGAAAATGGTTCTCTGGAATTTAGAGAGTATAAATTATGTCGATTATGCCAATAATATTGACTAATATTGATAAGTCTATGCATTTTTGCACTGTGTATAGTATATCCCACGCATGGTCCCATCTCATAATTATCATGCATGTTTTATTTGTTGCCAAAACGTATAATTTTTAGATTGTCTGATATATTTTATGAAATTAATCCTAGCTATTTATGTCTAGGTAATTAAATCACCCGGGATGCGTTTATTACTTGACTAGCATCTAGCTTAAACAATTTTACTCACAAAATCATGTAAATATTTGCTTTGCTACAGTATATGTACATTGGTTCTATTATTGTCTAACTAAGAAATTGCGATCTCAGGCAATCAATTTAAGACGAATCGGAGATGATAGTGGATGTCATAGAAATGAGGATTAAGATTCGTGATTAATCATTGAAATGAAGATTAAGATTCGTGATTAAGATGGGGTTTAATTTAAAAATGCATGCATATCTACAACAGGTGTATCAGTGGAATATGTCGGCATAAAGTATAGTAAGTAGGTCATAACCTATTTTCAGTGTAAACCGCAGAAAGTTATATGAAAAATTGTATTCCGATATATTCTAGTTGTTTGCTGTTGATATACTTCAGTCTTTGCACTCATGAATACGCTGCTTTCATCCCAGTTTTTATTATTTTTCTGCAAGAGCACTTTATGGAAAATGGAATATCTATGCAATAACAACCCGTAACTATTCCTTGTAAAAATCATACCTAAAAATCCTCCTAGCAATTTGTTTAGTTACGAATTGTCTGTGCAAAGTGTTATAGAAACGATATATTTTGAGTTCAAATGTTCTGTCACGGGAGCATAACAATGCATTTTGTAATCCGTAGTAAAATATTTTGTTAACCCATTACTTATTCTATTCACTGGAGTCAGTAAGTACATTAGCGTGTCCAGGAGGGGGCTTTGGGTGCTGAAGCCCCCCGCACTTTGTTAAAAATCATGCAAAATCAGCCGATTTTTGATGTTTTTAGGCTTCAAGCCCCCCGCAAAATACTGAAAGCCCCTCTTAGCCCCCCGCAGGAAAACATGCTGGACACGCCGGTGAAGTATAATAGATAATCCCCACTTTAGAAATTGCAATCCGTAACAATCTTTATGTGTTTACACGATAAAAATCACAACTAAAACCACCAGACGTTCTTGCTTTAGTCGAAAACAATAGCCTATCCTATACTTTGATTGACATGCCTCTTTTGTGCGGTAACTTCGATACTTCTTTTGTCATTTACAATTTGTAAACTATTTGTAAGGGATTTGTAAACTAAATCCTTTGTCCGTTAATGAGATAACTTACGACAAGCTTGAACAGGCTAATTCGCACATAATTTCAGACAGCTTAGGCGGAGAAATCCGTCCGGGAGAAGTAGAATAGATTTCAATAGGTGCTGTAGTTATCACAGGGAAAACATAATTTTCAAAAACTTGTCAGGAATTTATTTATTAATATCTATCATGTCTATGGTATAATCGTCTATATCTACTGCATTCTGGCGTAATCGATTGTATTGAATGTGCTTCGTACTGGTGAAAATACTTGTTGGTTTATTGTGCACTAAACGAACGTCCGTCATTGAAAAAACCCTAGAACTCAAAACTCATGTACTAAAATTTGGAATGAGTTTGATACCGGTGGCGAACATTGGAATACACCTTAACAATTAATATATATAATGAAAATATGAGAAAGGTAAGTAATGTGATTTATGTTTCAGACTACACATGTATATATTTCGGAGTTGGACATTAACTCATATTTGGATAAGAAATGCAAAGGTGTTGCCGTGAGGTGTTGTTGTAACTTTGCAAGATCTTCATGTTTGGATTGTTATAGTTTTGTTTAATTGTTTGTTTATTTGTTAATTACATTTAATGGTCTCACAAATTACTTTAAATTGTACAATATTTTCTTCAATAACACGAATCCTGCTATAAAATAGTTGAATAATACGGTAAATGATATTTCTTAGGGAAAAAAGTAACCTAATCGGCAACAGCTTGCTATTATCTGAATTAGACGGCAAAGTCAAATATGGGGCTGGAACATATTCAGTTTGATGCTTTAAAACCATATACACAGGCACAAATGTCTGAATAAGAGGAATTATCGATATGTGTAATATTAGTGGAGAAATAGACTGTTCCAACTAGTGCAGATATCTGAACCATATTGCCGATTAGTTTACGTAAATTCCCTTATTTTACTTCACACAGTTCCTGCTATAAAGTATGAATTGAAAAAGTTCAGATTTTATGTACATGTTTGGGTTGTAATTTACTAAAATCAAGTTCTTTCTGCATATGGCACAACCAGTGTTTGTCATTAACAATGTTTCTGCTATCTATTTAAGAGCTGACAAATGGCCGATAATTAAGGTAGATGATTGTATTAACACTTAAGTGACCAAAGAGGGGGGGGGGGCCCTAGGCGAAAAAAAAAATTACATCGCCGCTCCATGTAATTGTCAAACTTAACGCAGCGGGTCCCTCAGTGGCAAAAAAAATTCAAATCGATCCAGTCGTTTTCGTGATAATTAGCATAAAGTGATTTTTCGAGGGCGCTGTTCAAATTTGTTTTGCCCATAAAATCGAAACCGAATAACTTTTTTCTAGTTTTATTTTTGCAATGCAATGTGCAAATTTAAGCAAAATTTCATGCGAAAATTCCTTCAGGAGCACTGTTTTTGAAATTTTGACGCAACACAAAAAATGGTTTTTCGGCCGCCATTTTGTTGTCTACATTTTGGTCCTTATTACATTCTTTACCATCGACCAGATTTTCAACGTAAAATTCATACCGGAAGGATGTTTTTTAAGGGAGGGGGTTTGCCCTTTGGGAAAATAGTGCCACTCACACAAAAAACCATGTGTTCTCCAAAAGTCGTAAAATGTCTTCAAAAATGGTACAAATAAAATCTTTTCATCATAAATCATTTAATAACAGTCCAATAAGCAGGATTAACTTCAACATTTTTTGGGAAAAATACTTTTTTCTACATATTCATGATATTCTGGAATTAATTTTAGGCAATAAGGGTCACGTTCAGCCTGCTAACAGGCACATTCAACCTAGCAGACGACGCTACATAATTTATTTACCGGTGTGGTACCTTTAGAGGATCTGAAATCTCACATCATTGAATTTAGCTCATCTATGGGGAAGATTTTATCCAGCATTTCTCCGGGATGTAATCAGCCTCATAATTAACACAACAAATAATGAACTAACAGTTTAGTTTGCAGGACGGTAACAAGGGAATTGAGTCAATCTATATAATTATTGAATTTTGATTACTTTGAATATGTTAATGCAAGACAGCAGACATGAAAAAGTCATACAGAGCCGAAGTTAGTCGAATGATATGAGCATACATGTAATAGCCCCACCCCAACTCAAAGTAAATGGGCGTGGGACATACATTTTCAGAGTATTTCATACAGAGAGTATCGTTCTAATGCAATGTGGCAAAATATGCTAAATATATTTTGATTCGTTTATCAAATTAATTTAAATTCATTTTTATTTGAAAGATATGCATAAATATATCCAAACATACCACCTGAGATATATTTACCTCAGCAGACCACATTAGAAAAGGAAAAAAGAGCTTGATGAGGCTTCAATATATTTTGTATGTTAAAGGCTGCTTGATGTTCATTGTTGTTTGAATATACTAAGAAACAATCTTAGTCTTCTATTGAGTCTTCTCTAGAGAAGTGACATCTAATAGATAAATTCCAGAATAAACAGTGGTACATTTCAGAAGAAATGGACGTGATATAATGTTGATTACATCAGCTAAATATTATTGGTAAATTGTGTTTTACAAGTCCAATTTGTTACTCACGTTTAGACGGTTTCGTCTTCCGACGGAAGACTTCTTCAGTATAGTGCCGACTTGACCGCTTCACTCATTAAGTCATGTATACGACAAGCTGTTTACAGAAAAAACTTTGCACCCTAAGGATGAGAAACATAATTCAAGCCATAGGAGTGAAGCGGCCAAGTCGGCGCATTACTGAAGAAATCTTCCGTCGGAAGACGAAACTGTCTAAACGTGAGTAACAAATTGGACTTGTAAAACACAATTTACCAATAATATGATTTCATAACAGTCCTGATGAACTTATTCCAAGGTATACATCAGCTAAAGTTTTATCAATATTTAATCAAAATCCATGCAGAGGTATACATTACAATATTTGCATTATATCTATTCTAATCTCTCCAATATCGTGTATTATTTGCTGGCAAAGCACACAAATCAATTTCGAGATTGTCTGATGCACTTTATGAAATGAATCTTGGATGTAATATGTCTGACTGAATTAAATCATCCAGGATGTATTTTTAACTAACATCTATAGCTTGAACAATTTTACCCAGAAATGTATGTAAAAACTTATGAAGAAGGTGTACATTGGTTCTGTTATTACAAATAAGACTTGCGATCACTGGCAATCAATTTAAGAAGGAAAGTTGGCCGAAATTTATAACTGTGTAACAGATTAATAAATGATACAATGATACTTAAAACAACTTTTGTGTTTATTTTGAAAAGATGAAGGATAAATCAACATTATGAAAAGTGAATACAAGGTATAGTTATTTTTTCTAATCCACATGTTAACTGGCATCATCCAAATAATCATTATTTTCAATAACCCACTTGAAAGCACCATAATCATGGGACATACGGAAGTGGTATATTATTATCATTCTCTTCTTCTTTTCTTCTTCTTCTTCTTCTTTTTCTTCTCCTTCTTCTTCTTCTTCTTCTTCTTCTTCTTCTTCTTCTTCTTCTTC